>JAVTVY010038882.1:0-16569 GCA_036873755.1 Hanleya hanleyi
CCCTGAACTTTTTTCAAAAATTTCAACGATTCGCTCCGCGACACTTCCTATCATGTTTGTCTTGAAGAGACTAAGAAAATAAATCCAAACAACCACACCGCAAATGTCTAGAAGTAGGTTTCCCAGGATGGTCCTATACCCCCCATACTCCACATCGGCATTTTCCCGTAATTTAGGATAAAGTCCGTGTTCCGTATTTTTTCAGGAAAAAATTTACATACACCCACCCTGGAACTAGGGGGAGATAACTCTATTGATAGGCAAGCCCCGTCAAGCCCGGCGACCTATATACCCCCCATACCCCATATAGGCATTTTCCAGGATTTTTCGATAAAGTCCGTGTTCCGTTTTTGTTTTTTTCAGGAAAAATTTTACATGCACCCACCCATGACTGGATGCCCCTTCACATAGGCTTCACATTGATACCTCATACAACTCCATTGGACCATTAGGGACTCCCCTAGATCCCAAAACGTCTATTTCCATACCCTTTGGCCACCGCGCATGCGCAGAATGCCGATATTTCAATCCCACACCCAGCCCATCAAATGCCTCTTCACGAATGCTTCACTTTGATACCTCGCTCGATCCAATCGGCCCACTCGTGGCTCACCTACATCCCAAAACGTCTATTTCCATACACTTTTCCCACAATTCCCTGCCTGCGCATGCGTAGAATGGTGACAACGCTCGAGCCACTAGTCCAGTCAGATACCCCCTCACATAGGCTTCACATGGATACCTCATACAACTCCATCGGCCCATTAGGGGCTCCCCTAGATACCAAAACGTCTATTTCCATACCCTTTTCCCACAATTCCCTGTCTGCGCATGCGCAGAATGGTGACAACGCTCGAGCCACTAGTCCAGTCAGATGCCCCTTCATGAATGCTTCACATGGATACCTCATATGACCCCATCGGCTCATTAGTGACTCCCCTAGCTCCAAAACGTCTATTTTCATACCCTTTGGCCACCGCGCATGCGCAGAATGCCGATATTTCAACCCCACACCCATCCCATCAGATGCCCCTTCACGAATGCTTCACAT
This sequence comes from Hanleya hanleyi, assembly GCA_036873755.1. Lineage (NCBI taxonomy): Eukaryota > Metazoa > Mollusca > Polyplacophora > Lepidopleurida > Hanleyidae > Hanleya > Hanleya hanleyi. Next base: position 1,052 of record JAVTVY010038882.1, read on the forward strand.
TGATACCTCATACGACTCCATCGGCCCATTAGGGACTCCCCTAGCTCCAAAACGTCTATTTCCATACCCTTTGGCCACCGCGCATGCGCAGAATGACGATATTTCAACCCCATACCCAGCCCATCAAATGCCCCTTCACGAATGCTTCACTTTGATGCCTCACTCGACCCAATCGGTCCACTAGCGGTCCCTACAGGTTGCCGAACACTTCCACGAAAACCCACGGTTTTGGGACTACTTTCGATCCGCGGAGGCAGACCGCATCACCGCCAGACCGCATCACCGCGGAGAAATACATGCCCCCAAGGTCACGCCCCATTCACCCCAACCGGAAGTGACGTCATACCTGCGCACAACACTACTGCGCACACCTCCCCATGACCTCCCCATTTTTTGTTCTCGCGCATGCGCAGTGAGGCGCTACTGCGTCAATTTAGCTTTACACTACTTCTGGCGTCGTTTCATTGAGGAAATTGTTAAAATTTGAAAAAAGCACAAACTCGATCATTCTCTGTATACAAGAGTGGTAAAGCAAATAATGGAAATGAATATTAGACAATGTTTTTGTTAAATTCGGAATAATAATTGATTAATAAATCATATTAACTTACCGTGAAGACCAAGAACAGAGATGATGAACAATCCACGTACAATTACACTCAACATTTTCCTTTTCCTTTTTCTAATCGAAGAACTGTGTATTAATTAACACGGCAGGTACGACAGTGCAGACTATAGAACTGAGTATTAACGCGGCAGGTACGAGACTCCGACTTCTCGTTTCTTTTACTGTTTACAAAAACTGTATGTTTAACGTTCAGAGCGTACCTCAAATGACTATGCAGACTATAGAACTATGTATTAACGCGGTAGGTACGAGACTGACTTTTCGTTTCTGCTACTGTTCTCTGAATTTTTAACGCTCACTGCGTGCTTCAAATGAGAAATGACTGTGCAGACTATATGCTTCATTCACTGACGAGAACTTGGAGAATACAGTTACTAACTATCGGGATGTCCCAGTATATGAACGATTCTATGTTACTCATATTTTATGGATGTCTTTACACATAGTCGGAACGAGGGGGAAAAACAGCTTTCGCCGTTGAACTACCCTGATATCACCAGTCATCCATTTGCCGTGAACAAATACAATGGAACATTCCCTTGAGTCTCCAGTCCGAAAACCACTTATCGTATCTCCCAGATATCTTATCGTATCTCCCAGATATAGTGTCGTGATATGATGCCAAGAGCATTACTTTCCTTCATTCCATGGTTTCTCTTATAATATATCTCAGCCTAAAATTTCTTTCTGTGACGTTGATCGGAGTAAATCTATAGGAGCGGCTTTTGATGAATTTAGAGGGGGCTTGATGTCAGTTTATGCAGGAGGTATGTCCAACACAAATGAATTCTGCCTTCTCTACAAACTTCCACAAAAAACATCTTACCTAATCTTGTATGTTTGTTTGTTTGTTTGTTTGTCCAGCTCGAATATCATGCAATTTCGCCACTATAGTATTGGGAGTACTGTGAAGGATGAGGAATCAAAAAACGCCCACCTCTTTACGGGAACATGGACTTGGTCCGGCTAGTCAGGCCATAGTTTTTGGTAGAAATGTCGTTGTTGTCAATGAGGATGACCTAAATGGAAAGTAAATCGTAAAGGGCATCGAACGCCTATTGGAAACGGGGAAATCTTTTCACATAATGGTTGAATAAACTTTATCATTTTAGCAATGGAGTTGGGGAGATTGGCTTATTGGGGAAGAGGACAACCACAGTTGAATAATTAAGTGTAACTCAAACGCAGTGTTCACTGAAACCGACAATGTAGTAGTAAATGCACAAAACCAGTCGTGTTCGCTCGAACCCCGCCTTTGGTCGCACCTCATCACCACTACATTCTAGTGTGCATTGATTCTAGGGAATACGACTTAGTTTGTCCTCTAAGTTTTACTGACCTTTTGTGACGTCATTTCGGTTTGGATGCAAAACTAGGATTACGGGAAAAACGGACATTACAGGAAATGTATCAGAATGATTGTCCAATCTGAGCCGCAATTTGGTGTTGCGTCTGTCTTCGGCCGTGTTCGCTCTTGTCCGTTAGTCGTATACTTCTATGCGCCCTCGGGCAGTCCAGGGAACTGGAGCTCAGAGCTTTTAACTGTCCCACCCAGAGATCCGAGCTCCAAGAACTCCGAGCCCCAAGAGGTCAGAGCTTCAAGAACTTCGAGCTTCAAGATCTCCGAGCTCTCAACTCTCTCATCCCCGAAATCAGATCTCTTGCACAAAAGATCGACCTCAGCTTGGGTATGGCTAGGCCTACAGTCCACGTATCCTCTTGTGTGTGTGTCAGATGCAGCATCGGCTCCTCTTGTCCAATCATAAGCGGCTATTTCTCTGTCTTCGGTCATGTTTGCTCTTACCGGTTAGGCGTATTGTCGGCTGCTCTTGTCCTAACAGAAGCCGCCATTTGGTGTTGTGTCAATGTGCGACGAGGTCGCTCTCGTCCGTTTGTCCTAAGTATCTTCGGACAGTCCCGGATGCTGTAAAAACAACATGTCTTGGAACAGCTCTTTGCGCAATTTGACAGCATTTTTCAAGGCCTCGATGGGCGGTAGCCCAATATCCTTTTCCACGGCCGCAGGCTATATTGCTCATAGATAGGAACGACTTTTTTTCTTATTTCTTGGAGCATGGTGATATACCCCTGTTGTACGCTATCCTGTTCCGGCGTCAACGAACATCTCCGCATGCGTATTAATAGCCTCATGCACAGTACCATGCCAAAATGCGGTCTCTTCTTCACTCGGGCTTCCCTGGGACGTAGCATGACTATCATCAAGCGAGATGTCTGCATCAGTGGATAGACTATCAGCAGTCCCTGCATCGGTATCAGTCGATGGATTATCAGAATCAGCCTTTATACTCTCAGCATTTGCAACTTGTGGCACGGTTTCGTTATGCCCATGTATATGTTTCTGGCGTTGCACCATATCTTAGTGGCTGAGGAACGTACGTTCGAAATCAGAACATGAGTAGCCCATGTTGACGTTCGCACGTCGACAGTTCACGCCTTTGGGATACGCTGGCCTTTACAGACGTAACGCCTACTAACGCCTAGCTTAACGCCCCAACGCCCTGCCCCCATAAGATTGACACTGCCGACGGCACCACCAGGTGAGCGCATGCGTGAGTGCATGCTTTGATATCTTCTCCGGTGGGAACTCCAGTATCCTGGACTGCTCGATGACGCTTAGAGATACGTTTAACGGGTAAGGGCGACCCTCACCGAAGATTAACAAAATACCAAATGGCGGCCTCTGATTGGGCGAAAGCACCTGAGTATACATCAATCCTACAAGAGCGAACATGGCCGAAGACGGACACAACACAAAGTGGTGGCTTCTGAATTGACCATGAGCAACCGACGATGTGTCTGATACACGAACCAAAACAAGAATATACGCAGCGTAAACATATCCAACGCGGCTTTTCCAGCGTGGATATGACGCAACACTGGTGAGAATAAACTTTATAAAAACTTGTAAACGTTTTGATGTTTCTTTCTCTCATCTCTCTGCGCCATGGCGTTAAAACACGGAGGCTCTTGTGTTTCGATGAATTAGTGGCCATTACATGGGGATATGTAAGGGGTATCTTCTGGGCTATTTTACTAGGGCGTTAAAACGTTAGGTTAAGCGTTGACGAGTGTTAGCGTTGGTATACCAGACATCAGACATAAATGCCACAAGACTTTCCGTATTATACATCGGGGTTCCATCCACTGGCACCGAAAATGCCCTGTCTCTACTACTCCTCTAGTGCGCATACGTGTATCATGACTTGGACCTTGTACACAACGAGAGCCAATTTCTAAGATTTAGTGTATAGAGGTAGATATCCCTCGAGTGATTTTGCGCTTTACGTCCTGGTGACGTCACAGAGGACGTGACCGGGAAGTAACACAACTCTAGTCTGAGTCTACACAACCACTACACTGAGTTTTCCATCCCACCTGGTCTATTTGGGGCAAGGATAGTCCATCTATTCCCCCATAACTGACACCTCAAATGCCTACTTTTTCTACGCTTTCCGGCTGCGCATGTGCCGATTGAGGGCACTTCCCACAAAAAAGACCCATCGCAGTCGGACACTACCCCTCAATGCGTTTACGGGAAGTAGCCTTTGAGGACAGAAAGTAGTCCCGAGACTACAAATACGTGGGGCACTCGACACGATCTCGGACAGTGTAGGACATTAGAACCTCGTCCCGTACTGCTAGGAACCCATATTGGCATCCATGTTGAAAGAATAATATCACGCGGAAACTCCGAACAGCGCATGTCAGCTGTATGACCTCCGTTACCATGGACACTGATGGAGATTAGCTCAAGAGGAAAAACCAACAGAAACACCTCAATTTAGAAGAGATTCTTCCCGGGTAGAATCAAGGGAATGTCCCTTTCATTTGGATATATATTTTATCTCCCGATAAGAGAGAATTACGACGAGGACTATGTGAGGTGAAACACATCCTAAAGCATGTGATGTGCCTCACGTGCGGCGGATCACAGTTTACAGCTGAGAGCTGTAAAATCCTTACAGCATTAATGCGCGAGTTATTATGACTTCACGGAATAAGCCGAGCAGTCGCGAATGATATGCGGGGTTCGCTGCGTCTTAATCTTCGGGAATGTCCGCCAATCTCCGGCAATCTCCGGCCATCTCCGCGAGAATATAATGGCCAATAAGCCTTTATCTGCCCTTCCAAAGCATCAATGGAATGCACGTCATCAAACAGGATCCCCGACAATATCGCCAGCACTATGCCCAGGATAAATGGCAAGTGGAGAACCTCAGTATCTGCACATAGCCATACAGCAGGAGAAGGGAAGCCGTATTGGCACGAAAAAAATACATGAATCCATGGGAAGTAAGACTTATCATAATAAAGATAGCCTATAGGTGCTGTACGATGTTATTAAGACAAGTCTAGGATCAGTGCGACCGCAGGGTCGAGCGTGTCGTGTCCAGTATATCTCTGCAAAAAATAAACAAACAAAATGGCGGCACTGCTGTGGGAATTCCCCTTTTGGCATCGATCGTACTGCCATCTGGAGGCAAGGAAGACAACTCGGACTAGGCGAAACCTCAGTGGGCCAAATTCCGGGTGATCTCCCCTGATTCGAACATTCGCATGTTAGAGTATACGGGAAATGCCTGTATATAGGGGTGGTCATTTTTTTATCTTGTGGCTTTTACTATGCGGTGTGGCATCTGGGGTTTTTTAACGTTCCGAGCTGTAGAGCACGATGGGAGGTGATTCGAAGCCAAGCAGTGAAATTTTTTGAAAAGTTCAGGTAGGTCTGGATAGGCCCATACTGGCTCAGTGGACAAGGTTTGTCCCACTGGGAAACCCGCTCCTGGACATTTGCGGTATGGGTTGTGCCATCTTGTCTTTTCTTCTCACCACGTTGAATTACGATGGGATGGGTCTGGAAGGCAAGCGGTGACATTTTTTTAAAAGTCCAGGTAGGTCTGATGGGGTGGATAGGCCCATACTGGCGAAGTGGACAATGTTTGTCCCACTGGGAAACCCACTCCTGGACATTGTACTCATTCCATGACATTTAAAAAATACAACTCATTATCATGGTATAGTTAGGCCATGTCAAACATTTTTCAGCTAGCCGGTATTGGCTGGGCAAAGATAAATTGTCTTATGATATTGTTGTCAAGTGTTTCAAACTGTATCAGGATATCTTTTGGGACATTATCGATTAGTTAACGTCGGAAAATTCTTATGAGGGTCGTGATTTCAGTGTTGTGAGAAGATAACGTGCATTCGCCTTTTTGATCTACCGGTAGTGCATGTTACACAAAACACTCGGAAAAAGTGTGTATTATATTATTGTATTGAGATGATTGAGTTTGCATTTTGGTGAGATTTTACATGACCGCCGGGGTTAGTAATAACTGCATGTTCACTGTTAAGGAAGATCTCACTCGGCACTGCTCTATTGTCTGATACAATGTATTTCACATTAAAGAGATCATTCAGAAAAGAACAGGGATATACAAAGTAACGAGACGAGGCCCGGGTCGCTATGTTACACACAGTAATATAGAAGACTCAATGCAATATCTTTGTCGTTACATTTCTTGAGCTGCAACACGGCAACGGCAATAGAAGAGCAAGGCTTTGGTGTAAGATCTTCCATTGAAACAGTTAATATCCTGGACAAAAGGCTGACAATACAGCTTGCAGTAGATCCTTATCAATCAAATTACATCAAATTCTCACTAATCGAAGACTCAATGCAACAGTCTTTTCGCTACATTTCGAGTATTATACACGACAATCGAAGACTCAAAGCAACAGCCTTGTCACTAGATTTCGTGGATACAGACTCCCATGCCACACAGGTAGACATTACATGTGCAATTGTTGTGCTTTTAAGGTTACTCGCGGGCCTCGCTGATAGATGACGTCACGACGTCACACAGTTCGGGTCGTACGTTACGCTAAGCGTTACGCGGGCCCGGGCTGCCCGACGTCAGAATAGTCCTATTCCTATTTTTACGATTTATTGAGAACTTCTGATTGGATCTTGTTGAAATCTAGAATGTCATAGTACCGTGTTCCTGCTATCCACCATCCGCACTAAAACCAGGGGTATATCTATCCTAGATACCCCTGGTACACTTGGGCACTGCATCGTTTTCAACGGACACACAGTTGTAAAGCAACATCCTGTACATATTGACAACCAGATCACTTGTTTACCGCGACCTTGGCGACCGTGACAAGAGATTCGAAAACACCATAGCTTGTGGTATACCCGGTGACAGATGAAGACGCACATTTTCAACAACCATGACCATTAATAAATATAAAGAAAAGATAGTTCAAAACAAAGTCTTTTTGAAGAAAAAATATACTCATTATCTACCATCAAACATCCACTGGCCAGGCAACTGTAAGAAACACTGGAACTTCAAAGGCGGTCTGCGATGTCATTGTATTCGACCTCACCTCTGAAGGACTAACGCACGGATTACAATAAAATTTCACTGAATATCCATTAATATTTTATTGTTATACATGCTTGGTTTAAATACTTTACATTCGGTATCAGCAAACAGTTCAGCACAGAAAGTAAAACCCCTACGTATTTTGCCATCAGCGCAGTTTTTCTAGGTCAAACGACTATAGAAAATGGACGGAACACGGACTGCTCATCTTCATTTTATCAAGCCAATTTCTATGTTCTCACTTCGAGCCTGCCTTGATTTATCTAACCGAGGTGTAAATTTCACCTACGAACGAGAGACGAACCAATCAGAACCTACACACCGATTGTGTTGAGTGACATCATCCTTAAGTAGCGGCGTCATTAGTAGTAATGTCTACTGAAATCCACGCCTATTTCACCCGGATGTAATGACGTCACAGGGGCGCACTGGGGCGGAACTTGATCACGTGACGATCATGTGATCAAGGCATGTACTGACCTATCTAGGCTATAGTTCCGGCAACCTTTGACCTCGAATTCTTCCGCGGTGATGCGGTCTGGTGGTGATGCGGTCGCGGGAGAAAGCTTCCGCGGACAGAAAGTAGTCCCATGGGTTGACTTCCAATGTTAATGTATACGGGGAATACCTAAATAGACGTTTTGTGACCTAGGTGGGTCCCTAGTGAACCGATGGGGTCGAGTGAGGTATCAAAGTGAAGCATTCGTCAAGGGGCATCTGATGGGCTGGGTGTGAGATTGAAATATCGGCATTCTGTGCATGCGCAGTGGCCAAAGGGTATAGAAATAGACGTTTTGGAGATAGGGAGCCACTAATGGTCCAATGGGGTCATATGAGGTATCAATGTGAAGCATTCATGAAGGGGCATCTGACTGGACTAGCGGCTCGCACGTTGTCACCATTCTGCGCATGCGCAGACAGGGAATTGTGGGAAAAGGGTATGGAAATAGACGTTTTGGGATCTAGGGGAGCCCCTAATGGGCCGATGGAGTCGTGTGAGGTATCAATGTGAAGCCTATGTGAGGGGGCATCTGACTGGACTAGCGGCTCGAGCGTTGTCACCATTCTACGCATGCGCAGACAGGGAATTGTGGGAAAAGGGTATGGAAATAGACGTTTTGGGATCTAGGGGAGCCCCTAATGGGCCGATGGAGTTGTATGAGGTATCATTGTGAAGCCTATGTGAGGGGGCAACCGATGGGATGGATGTGGGGTAGAAATATCGTCATTATGCGCATGCGCACTAGACAAAGTGTATGGAAATAGACGTGTTGGGATCTAGGGGAGCCACTCGTGGGCCGATGGGATCGAGTGAGGTATCCATGTGAAGCCTAGGTGAGGGGGCATCTGATGGGGTGAGTGCGGGGTTGAAATATCGTCACTCTGCGCATGCGCAGTGGACAAAGGGTATGGACATAGACGTGTTGGGGTCTAGGTGGGCCACTAGTGGGCCGATGGGATCGAGTGAGGTATCCATGTGAAGCCTATGTGAGGGAGTTAGACTAGGGTGTCGTTTCCAATCTGCGGCGCAGGTCACGTGGGTTGTGACGGTTTTACTAAAACTACCTCCAAACCCAGAAGAATTCCAATGTTCCCCTTAGACGTCCGGATGTTCCACCTCCGGGGGTTTTTCCCGGCCCGGCCCCGGCCCCGGCCCCGGCCCGCCCCGGCCGCAGCGCGCGCGCGCGCGGGGGTGATCTGATGCCGCAGCGCGCGCTCGCGGCATCACCGGCAATGCGCGGTTGAATGTCGGGTCAAAGGGTCAAAGGTCACATCCAGGTCAAACGGTCCAAGGTCTCCCTTTCGGCAAGGTTCGGAGGGGACAATGTTGCGGCATCGATAGTCAGAGCTTGAACCACAAAAGGGGATTGTAAATTAACCTGGGAAGGATGGGCAGTTCCATTTCGACCAATCAGGGGTCGAGAAAAAGAGCCAATGAGCGATCGATAAAAGAACCAATGGATGGGTAGTAGAATTTCGCTCACGTCTGCGCCTACATCCGGGTACAGGGATGCTTTCGCCTACGTCCGCGCCTACATCCGGGTTCTTCTCAACATCCGGGTTCTTGTACACCCGGGTAATGTTTTCTGGACATGGATGGGTTACCTTTGGCTCCATTCTAGGCCACTGATTGGCTAATACGGTGTTCAAAGCCAGTTTCATGCATTATGCTCATATAGAAAACACACAAGACAGGGTTTTTTTGGTGAGATCTCATTTTGTTTTTTATTCAGTAACAACAACAACGCGAGAACAACCACGTGAAAACTGAAGCCCAGAACAGGGGGGCTTGTACATTGAAAGAACTGAAGCCCAGAACAGGGGGCTTGTACATTGAAAGAACTGAGGCCCAGAACAGGGGGCTTGTAAACTTAAGCCCAGAACAGGGGGCGTGTGTACATTGAAAGAATTCAAGCCCAGAACGGGGCTTGTACATTGAAATGATGGGCGGCCCAGTCATATACGAGTACATCGCGGTCCTCGGCCTTGGGGTACTCGTCAAACATCTGTAAGATGGTAGATAAGGGTCTTCCCCGGCATCGATGGTACAGGTAACACAAGCAATATTGTCCGCACACGCTACTGGCCAGCCTTTGCAACGTTTGACTGTTCCAACACCACGTCTCTGTGCCTTGATCCATGAAGTCTGTTAAATCGGGATGGAGGGGTGGCAGGCCGTACGGGTCAAAGTATTCGCCCTGCTGTTCTGTCAAGTACACGCCCACCCAATGTTCACCGGGCCGATCCATTGGGTCCGTGTTGAGAACGTATGCAGCAGGATACATACGGTCTAATGGGAACACATCTCGGGCGAACACCCCTTGAAAGACCATACGTGTCTCTGGGTCATTCTCCAGCACGGTGGTTATCTGGTCTGTATCCATGTTAGGTGGAGAAGTCACACAGGACGTTGCGCGCCTTGTCCACTTGAATGATGTTGTCAAACTCGGCGTAGCAGATCACATTGACGGTGGTCGCTAGGGCTCGTGAAAAGTGGATTTCCAACCGTAAATTGCCTTGCTTGGCCAGGGCCAGCTGATGGTCGTTCTCTAAGGTGGGGGTCAGATCGAAACAGAACAACGTGTATCCGTTCCCGTAGTCCTCCCGCCTGATCAAATTCCCTTCGTCCTGGTTGATTTAACCGGTGGCTGTAAACAGACTCTAATAGGCTCGAATGAAATTCCTGCGCCCAAAGTTCGGTGTTAAGGCCGTGGCTGGGACCTGTTGTCCATCCACATGCAGGGCCACAAAATTGATGCCGAAATGTTTAAAGTCAAACGGATTCTCTGGGTAGGCTCCGCTGAAACTGGTATTTTCCACACAGGCCAGGATCAATCGCTTGGGTAGTTCCCCCAGCAACAGGTTTTCTTTGTTGGCGCCCATATTTCCAGCAGGCACAGAGAACACTTTGGTTTGTACACGTCGGATAGGGTACTGGGCTGGTTTTGTTTCCAAGGCTTTCATGTGTCCCAATTGAACGGCTGGATTCGGTTTCACTTTTCGGACATACAGGACTGCGTCTTGGATAACAATCTTATAGTCAGCTGCATGCCCATCTACGTTAGTGGCCATCAAGGCGAAGGTCGGAGGCGCCCGTATCAGTCGGATTTTGATGGGGATATTGTTCAAGAGGTACCGGTCTTGCATGAACATGTCTGCGTGCAGTCGACCCATGAGATCCACCGAGGCACTGTTCGCAGTGAAAGCCTTCCGTTTGTTATATCCCACATTGTCCACCGCGTCCATGTGCTCGGGTGTGTCCTGGTAGAATGTCTAGGGAAGCCACTAGTGGGCCGATGGGATCGAGTGAGGTATCCATGTGAAGCCTATGTGAGGGAGTTAGACTAGGGTGTCGTTTCCAATCTGCGGCGCAGGTCACGTGGGTTGTGACGGTTTTACTAAAACTACCTCCAAACCCAGAAGAATTTCAATGTTTCCCTTAGACGTCCGGATGTTCCACCTCCGGGGGGTTTTCCCGGCCCGGCCCCGGCCCCGGCCCCGGCCCGCCCCGGCCGCAGCGCGCGCGCGCGCGGGGGTGATCTGATGCCGCAGCGCGCGCGCGCGGCATCACCGGCAGTGCGCGGTTGAATGTCGGGTCAAAGGGTCAAAGGTCACATCCAGGTCAAACGGTCCAAGGTCTGCCTTTCGGCAAGGTTCGGAGGGGACAATGTTGCGGCATCGATAGTCAGAGCTTGAACCACAAAAGGGGATTGTAAATTAACCTGGGAAGGATGGGCAGTTCCATTTCGACCAATCAGGGGTCGAGAAAAAGAGCCAATGAGCGATCGATAAAAGAACCAATGGATGGGTAGTAGAATTTCGCTCACGTCTGCGCCTACATCCGGGTACAGGGATGCTTTCGCCTACGTCCGCGCCTACATCCGGGTTCTTCTCAACATCCGGGTTCTTGTACACCCGGGTAATGTTTTCTGGACATGGATGGGTTACCTTTGGCTCCATTCTAGGCCACTGATTGGCTAATACGGTGTTCAAAGCCAGTTTCATGCATTATGCTCATATAGAAAACACACAAGACAGGGTTTTTTTGGTGAGATCTCATTTTGTTTTTTATTCAGTAACAACAACAACGCGAGAACAACCACGTGAAAACTGAAGCCCAGAACAGGGGGGCTTGTACATTGAAAGAACTGAAGCCCAGAACAGGGGGCTTGTACATTGAAAGAACTGAAGCCCAGAACAGGGGGCTTGTAAACTTAAGCCCATAACAGGGGGCGTGTGTACATTGAAAGAACTTAAGCCCAGAACGGGGCTTGTACATTGAAATGATGGGCGGCCCAGTCATATACGAGTACATCGCGGTCCTCGGCCTTGGGGTACTCGTCAAACATCTGTAAGATGGTAGATAAGGGTCTTCCCCGGCATCGATGGTGCAGGTAACACAAGCAATATTGTCCGCACACGCTACTGGCCAGCCTTTGCAACGTTTGACTGTTCCAACACCACGTCTCTGTGCCTTGATCCATGAAGTCTGTTAAATCGGGATGGAGGGGTGGCAGGCCGTACGGGTCAAAGTATTCGCCCTGCTGTTCTGTCAAGTACACGCCCACCCAATGTTCACCGGGCCGATCCATTGGGTCCGTGTTGAGAACGTATGCAGCAGGATACATACGGTCTAATGGGAACACATCTCGGGCGAACACCCCTTGAAAGACCATACGTGTCTCTGGGTCATTCTCCAGCACGGTGGTTATCTGGTCTGTATCCATGTTAGGTGGAGAAGTCACACAGGACGTTGCGCGCCTTGTCCACTTGAATGATGTTGTCAAACTCGGCGTAGCAGATCACATTGACGGTGGTCGCTAGGGCTCGTGAAAAGTGGATTTCCAACCGTAAATTGCCTTGCTTGGCCAGGGCCAGCTGATGGTCGTTCTCTAAGGTGGGGGTCAGATCGAAACAGAACAACGTGTATCCGTTCCCGTAGTCCTCCCGCCTGATCAAATTCCCTTCGTCCTGGTTGATTTGACCGGTGGCTGTAAACAGACTCTGATAGGCTCGAATGAAATTCCTGCGCCCAAAGTTCGGTGTTAAGGCCGTGGCTGGGACCTGTTGTCCATCCACATGCAGGGCCACAAAATTGATGCCGAAATATTTAAAGTCAAACGGATTCTCTGGGTAGGCTCCGCTGAAACTGGCATTTTCCACACAGGCCAGGATCAATCGCTTGGGTAGTTCCCCCAGGAACAGGTTTTCTTTGTTGGCGCCCATATTTCCAGCAGGGCTTGTTTTGTTTCCAAGGCTTTCATGTGTCCCAATTGAACGGCTGGATTCGGTTTCACTTTTCGGACATACAGCACTGCGTCTTGGATAACAATCTTATAGTCAGCTGCATGCCCCTCTACGTTAGTGGCCATCAAGGCGAAGGTCGGAGGCGCCCGTATCAGTCGGATTTTGATGGGGATATTGTTCAAGAGGTACCGGTCTTGCATGAACATGTCTGCGTGCAGTCGACCCATGAGATCCACCGAGGCACTGTTCGCAGTGAAAGCCTTCCGTTTGTTATATCCCACATTGTCCACCGTGTCCATGTGCTCGGGTGTGTCCTGGTAGAATAAAGCGGCTGTCAGCTGAGATTTTTTAGCCTCTCGGCCATACGACAACAGTGTCTCGATGTAGGCTCGATAGGGGCACGTGTTGGTCGAGTCACTGATGAGTTTGTCGCTGAGAAAAATATCCACCTGTTGAAACATCGAGTGCAGCCAGAGATTCGTCGGGCCCACCGTTGCAACTTGGATGATTCTGGTGCTATCCCCATTGACCACCTTGGCTTTCACATACAAGTATGTATGGGCTAAATCCACATAGGCCGTATCCGCATTACTGATGGTGAACTCGATGGGCCCTGTTTCGTTGATGCTGGAGAGCGGGAGATGCTCCACCCATAATCCTTGCTCGGCACTGGTCTGTGTGGGCGGCACGGTCCACAAATCAAATTCACTGTTGGTGGAGGGACAGGACTCGGCGTGGATCAAGGACATGTTTAAGAAAAGATATCCTGGGTCTTCGATGTGCGTCGTCGCTGGGTCGGTCGTCGACTGGTGCGTGGTCTCGGTGGGGCACCTCTTTTATTCACTACGGTGCGTTGTGCTTTGGCCACCAAGACGCCTCCCGCTTCTTTAGCCCGCCGTTTCAAACCTTCTTTGGGTGCCGTACCCCCCAAGACATCACCGGCCACTTGCAGTCCACTGCGTACCGCTTGTTTGCCGATTGCTTTCACCCCACGCGTCACCAAGGGCAGGAACGTTTTGACGATGCTCCCGAGTATGTTCCCAAGTCCATGTCCTCGTTGCATGCGTGCACCGCTAAAGACCGGAAAGCCACCCTCGGCCTGTTGGGCATAATAGTCCATATAGCTGCGTGCATCGCACTCGTAAGGTACTTTCATTATGCAAAGTGGGGAGCACGTGCTTGTCGAAAATGAAGTGTCAGCACCACTTTCCCGCGTTCGAATGCCACCGGTCGTCCCGTGTCATCTCTTATATCCACCGTGATCGTGTTGATGTCGGTTTGTCGTACGGGCAGGTAGAGCATGTGGGTGAAACTGTGGGTGACTTGATCTCCATACCTCTTTTTAATGGGGACCACCCGTAACAGAGGTGTGTTGATATCGCCCACGATGTGGTTGTCCACTACGTCTGAGTAGACGTAGAGTCCGTACATACCCGACTTCATATCCATCGGGATCTCGCCTTGGTGGGCGGTGGGACCAGCGAACGTCTGTAGATCGAAACCCAGCATTTGCTGTAGGATAGGACTCAGTACGACACTCGTGTTGGCGGTGACGATAAGCTGTGCCTTGTCGTTGTGTGCGTTGTAATCGAAGTCCACGTGATTCTTGAAGGGAAAGGATTTGATGGGTTTTGAAGTATTCGTGACCTCCCGTAGAGCCTTATAATGCAACAGTCTTGACAGCCCACCCATGAACTCCTTGGGAGTATAGTATTGGCCTTCGGGTAGGGTGAGTCGGGTGTTTTTGCCTTCGTAGGTCACGTCGTACCACACTTCATTGGCTCGCACGTTGTACCACGAGTAAGGGTATTGGATATCCACGAGGCCACATTCCCATCGTCCAGGTAAATGCAACGGTTGAGGTAACTGGGTGATGTACTTGGCCACGGTGTTGTCAGGAAACACATCCAGCGAACTGTTACTGGGTAGGGTGAGGTAAAACATGGCAACTGAGCTGTCCTGCTGCTGCTGTTGGTTTTAATAGGTGTTCCAGGCCTTGGGCGGTTGTGTCCGGCGTCGTGTTCGTCGCGGTGACTTGCTACGTGTCACGGCTCTGGAGATGTGGGGTATCCTGATCGAGGGTGTTTTTTTAAAGGTCTGAAAAGAAGGTGCCCGTTGTGGTGGTGGTGTTTTGGGGGGTGACTCCGGTTCCCACTCGGATTCCCAAGGTAGTGGAGTCTGTTGTGGTGCACGACTCGGTGAGTCACGCTGCATAAAGGCCCAGCGGTGAGGGGTTCACATTGATACCGCATATGACCCCATTGGACCATTAGTGGCTCCCCTAGCTCCAAAACGTCTATTTCCATACCCTTTGGCCACCGCGCATGCGCAGAATGCCGATATTTCAATCCCACACCCAGCCCATCAGATGCCCCTTGACGAATGCTTCACTTTGATACCTCACTCGACCCCATCGGTTCACTAGGGACCCACCTAGGTCACAAAACGTCTATTTAGGTATTCCCGTATACATTAACATTGGAAGTCAACCCATGGGACTACTTTCTGTCCGCGGAAGCTTTCTCCCGCGACCGCATCACCACCAGACCGCATCACCGCGGAAGAATTCGAGGTCAAAGGTTGCCGGAACTATAGCCTAGATAGGTCAGTACATGCCTTGATCACATGATCGTCACGTGATCAAGTTCCGCCCCAGTGCCCCCCTGTGACGTCATTACATCCGGGTGAAATAGGCGTGGATTTCAGTAGACACTACTACTCATTCG
>JAVTVY010038883.1:0-16672 GCA_036873755.1 Hanleya hanleyi
AATTGATCCTGTTTTCTTCTTATCTACCACAAGGGCTTCATAGCGCTCGATAACGTCTACAGCTTCTGCTATGGTCCTGCATGATTTATCGAAACATCTACATTTCATCTCAACCGGTATACTTTTGTACAACTGATTCAGTGCTAATGCCTCTTGTGCTGGAGTACCGAGGTCAGAGTAGGCTTTTTGAGCCATTTGACGCAAGTCGTCACCCAAAGTTGAGATTGTTTCATCTGGTTGGCGAACTCTGCTCTCAAGTTTTGTTAACCACCTGTTTTGTTGGCGGCTACTGCCAAAGCGTTGTTCGAGTTTTCTAGCCAACACTGAGAATGATCGTTTTTCATCTTCCCTAAGTCCAATGTAGAATGTCCTTGCTGGCCCCCTTAAACTGGCGGCAAGGGAGAGAACTTTTTCTCGTGGTGTCCACAACCCTAACTCAGCGCAGTCCATAAAATGGGAATAGTACTCTGCCCAGTCATGTTTTCCATCATACGGCTCTGGCTTAATTTTTATAAGAGAGTGACGTTCACTTCTCACTGGGGAGAAATCACCATAGCCATGGTCACGTGACACGCTGGGCCTATGTCTAAATCCAATATCTGGTAAATCTCGCTTTCTGCTCCTACTGGCCCTTTGCTCTCGTTTTTCCACTACTCCCTCATCAGGTACATCATCCAAAGATGCAATTGATTCCTGGTATTCCTCTTCCCCGGAACTGTCTGGATTATTCTGTTCATCTAATACAGCCTCCTCTCTACATTGAATAATTATTTCAGGGTCCGGACGTGTGGCCATATTTGCTCGAAACTGCTATATGTTTAGCCTCGTTATTTATGTGGATAAATTTTCCCACCCTCGTTGTTGAATAAAATAAAATTTACCACCACACTCACAGCCTATTCGTATCACTGGATGTTAATTATATTAACATCCCACTTCTGACACCAGTGTAAGCTTCAGCCGTCTTCAAGACAATCGTACACCCCGTAAGAATCCACACAAGTCGTGAGTGAAGTGCAATAATAATAATAAACTGGTTTTATTCTTGTATATTCTGTATCCACATGATCCAGTATAAATCAGCAAATGAAATCTCATTCGATGGCGATGGTATAACAACTAGTATGGATTTGAACAATGGTATAACAGGGGTACTCCAGTATCAGCCTATATCAATAGCTTAATATGATACAGGCTATAGGCCAGGCTGTGAGTATGGTGGGATATGGCAGCCAAATATACAATACATGTACATCCATATATAATACTTCAGTGTAAAGTATACAGATTGTAATGCCCCATACTTTATTATGTCCAGACCTATTCTGTATAAAATGAATGCTATAGTATGGGAGCACACCTTTTCAATTGTACGTGTTCACACGTCGACGGCTGACTGTCATATGCCAAATATACTGGAGCGGACGTATTTATACCCTCTGGTCACGTGACCTATACGGCCCAGTACTGCACTAAAATGGCTTATATCTAATAAACAGTTAACCAACAGACATAGAAACTACTTATTTATGCAACCATATACTTCAAATTTTCAGGATTAATAATTAACTTTACATGACAAAGGCACAATATTTGTAGCTCAGGCAAAATAGGTAGCTGCAACCCAGTAGCCATTGATAATAGCTGTGATGAGATCGGTTCACCCATAACACGATGTTCAATCGTTTATTCCTAAATAACTATGCCAATTTCAGCCACCAAACATGTTAATTTAGAAAGAAGAATTATTATAGATTTTATAATAGTAACGAACAACACTAACCCCAATGTGAATTTCTCAAGCGGAGGTGAAATATATAAGTAGACCGAACAATTTCTTGTCGAAGCCGACTCGACACGAAGTGCAAAGCGGTCAACACAAAGAAAATAGTTCCTCACTATACTCCTGTAAAACAGTGTATTTAACGACTAAAACAGCCTCAGAAATATCAGAAACATTATATGAATGACTTATTGTCATCAGAATCAAACAATTAACATTAAACATTGTGAACACTAGAAATTCTGCATACTAGGTGGCCGTGACATAGGCCCCGTAATATAAAGTTCGGAAACACAATGGCGACCTTGGGCGAGGAGAGAGATAAATTGTCAGGGAAATTTTACTACAGAGGTTACGCGGCAGATCAGATCACCATATTAAATAATCTAAGGTATTTATATATCAGTGTCAATGTTTGTGGTTCAATAGTCCCATTTTACATCGCGAAAAAGTCACAATGTCACTCCAGCAAAACGGGAGGGTGAAGCCTTGTGAAGTGAACAACAACAACATGAACGATAATGTACACGGGTCCCTATATATCAGGATACGGGTATCACAATATGGTGATGATCATCACCATTTATTGTTGAGCGGGCCTGGCCCTCACCAATAAATGATGATAACCTGGAATCCACACTCATTGTGACCAGGCCACTTCATCAATAAGTGGTGAATAACGTACGTCCTCACCCTTTGTCATCACCATTGAATGGGCAATGCCTCGACACCAATTATTGGCGACGGACCATCACCATTTTTTGACTGTGTACTATCTTGGTAATGTTAGTCTTTGTGGCTTAAAAGCTTCTAACTACTTATTGATTGTGCCCATGATTTATAGGTAGCAACATAGAAACAGAAACGAGTGCTTAATAAGCTGCAAGAACTTGTGCCCAACCTTCTCGCAATATGTGCAATAACACATTTGGGCTCAGTACATCATTTGATTGAGATGAAACTCTAACAAATGCGCATTCTAAAGTCTATGTGTTTGTCGGATAGAAGATATTTTCACGAATCCATGGAAGGTGTAGATCGACATTGGCTGCAAATAAATCAGCCAGAATTCCTTCGCGATTCAAAGATTGGTTTCTCTCATTTTCTAATGTCCCCCGTTCACTGTGGGAAAGTCTCTTTCGCAAACATAGTCCGTTCGATCCTAACTGACCTAATATTCTTGATTCAACACCAAAGAATCCCCACCACTGTTCGCTTACTTCTTCTTGTTCGTATCACGGTTTGAAATGACGTTGCGAAATAGGATTTGGAATCAAGAATCCATTCGATGACCATGATGACCATTCCCTGGTCTGATATCAACGCCCACGTACTCATGGGCTGATCGATTCCAACAATATTTAATAGATCACAAGAAATTCAGTGTAGTATTCTTCATGTACGTAACTTAATGGATACTTACACGGTGACATTTCCGCGTGTCCCACCTACATTACCGGGTTTCCACAAACTACACATCCTTACAAATTTGTGCATTTATAGTCCCAGGAATGTCGTTATTGAGCAATTTGATTATAATCTCCGTGACAAAGCTTTTCTCTGATACAGTTTGTCCACTGGTTTTCCCGTGCAAGTAATCAGCCTTTCAACGGCGTTATAATTTAAGCGGATAAATACGGCATAACAGAATTTGCAACCCATATTACGTGATATCAAAATCGAAAAAGTAAAATCCAAATACAAGCGTCTCGCCCGTCACATATGCATCTTGGATCACACGTATATGGTGTAACATTTAATAGTTTATATGATAATATCTAATCGGTATAGCCTCTTATCAGTAGAGACAAGAAAATGTATACAACAATTCACTTTTTAAGAAAAAATCGATGAGAGTCACGCTTTCATGAACCATGGTTTGGTGGAATTGTTGATTTTCAAAAGGAGGTGTTGACAAATCTGCACTCTTCCCAGCATTCAAGAGACTATATCTTCAACATATGAGAATGGTGTTATGAACACGAAAAGTCAGTTTGGACGACAGTTGCCTTGTATTTTGTTTTATCCAAATGCTTTTATTCTTGCTTTCTGGACATTGAAACATATTGCTGGCCTGTTTTCGTGTAGAAAACCAATGGTCAAATTCAGTTGAATGGTAGCTATAAAATAAATCCATCTATCCCATTGGTTAGATGCTACGATGTATTGCCAGGAAAAGCGTATTCAATACTACAGGAGAATAGCCACAATTACAAGCGTCTAGTCCGTCATTCATAATCCAGCCGTCGTCCATTAGAGAATATCCGCGTCCATGATCCAAATCTTATATCGTAGTAGTGCCGAGGTATTACGTCACTCCCCAAAGATATTGGCACTGATGATGTTTTAGTCTTGTAATTTGACTACACTTTCCATTGGAAATGAGCGCATATGCGTCTTTGGTGCATGACGCAGCTTTACATCCCCTAATTATCAAAGATATTCCTGGTAGTGTTGTACACAATTCATCTGGTGTCGGAATGGCTGAGTGGTCACCACTGTCGAATCATGCACCCTGATCATCAAATTGGATACTGTAACCTGACACATTCACGGAAGACTTATGCCAGTTTGTTGGTCAAGATCATTATTTCTGTGTCTGAAGGAATAAAAAGTCTTCCAAGATCAGAAGACTTGAAAAGATTGAAGGTGGATCCATAACTAACTTTGATATAAGCGTTATATCCGATATCCTGAAGCCATCCGTCGATCATGGAGTTTTTCCTCGTACTTAAGTAGTCCTGAACATGATTGACCCAACTGGTGAAAATATATGGCGTCGCATTTGTGGTGCAGCTACAAAAATTGGAGTATGTTCTAAAGATATAATTCGCCAAACCTCAAGGATGCATGAAAGATGTATATCAACACAAGCTATTTTGTGAGACAAATATCAAGAAGATATTGTATTACACGGTTTAATCGGAAGTAGACAAATGTTATGGAACGTAGGCCAAACGTATTACAGGATGAGAAACTTCAGATACTTTGAGTGAAGCCGTTTGGGGGCATATCCTTACCGAATCATTTGTGCAAAACTGTTTTGTGACGTTTCATGAAATCATCACATTTTACACAGGATCTAGCAAATGATATTAGGCGAGATATGTATCACCATGTGCAGGTTCTAGCAAATGGTATTTGACGAGATATGTACACAGCATATGGAGGCCATATTACTGTCCAGGAAGGGTGACGAATGGAATAAGCATAATCCGAATTAATCGATGTCGTTCTGGTGAGGGTATTCTTAGAAAAGGTTCAAGCGTATACTTGCAAAATTTTGTAAAATTAAACGTAAAACACCTGACAACCAGTTGCTATGACTTTTACCTTCAAAATAAATGATATATAGTTATTTGGTTAAATTCGAGAATACCCAGGGCGTAACATAATAAGTCTGCATATCACTGAGATGTATTAAAAGTGATCTGAAAAGTAGAACCTTTGCGATCTAGCCGTTATACGGTGTGAATTATGAATCGATATTGTACAGACAGAAGACCTGGTGGCTTTTCATAACAGTGCACTGACAGTGGAATATTCGAGCTTTTTAGGCGAAATCGAAGTTGGATGCGTAAGAATGAAGACCAAGATATTGGCACCACATCTTGGTTTGTTATAGGCATATTCCCTGAGGCAAGATTTGGCCAGTTTCATTCAGCAGTACATTTGTTGTCTATGTAAATGGCAAGTACTGGTATTTTATTAGACAAGGCTGTGTAGCACATAAATGAAATGTGAAGAAACAATGTGCTGATGTGAGGAATTATTATGGAAGACTACGGCGAGATCTGGCGAGATTCTGCTGATGGACCGAAGCCCGCCCCCTGTATAGACCTTTTGGTCTTTGATATATGTTGGCATTTGTGGGAAGTTGATGCTTGGTCGACATCGGGCCTCACAGACTAGTCTTTTGTGTTAAAAGCCGTCATTTTCATCTGACGACGATACAGGTAACCAACCCCCAGTGTACGAGTTGTCACAGCGACACAGTTCACCAATTACCAATATACGAGTTGTCAGAGCATTTCTATCATAGCTCTCTAGATTTGTATCTAATACCGCTTATGCCGGTGTGGAAGCAACCGTGGTCCGCCAGATATGAGGGCCCGGGGACCATGATATCTGGATCTGGGTGCCTGAAATCTAGGCAGCAATGTCCCTTCTCATATATATAGGGCCCGGACCATGGCATCTGGCGGACTATGGGCGCTTCCACAGCTATGGAAGTCCTCAGAGTCCGGCATACCTCAGAGTCCGGTTGACCTAAAAATGAAACTAAGGGAATAGTAAAGACTAGAAATTCTGAACAGAGGTTCGGCCAGCAAATCGGTTGTGCAGTGGGTAAAGGCATAGACGGTGGACAGTACAGCAGATGGTAAGATTGTGGGTTCGATCCCAGTCGGGGTCAGTTGAAAATGTTTGATTTTCTGCATTTCTCATGCACAGCTTTAGTACGTCTTGTAAAGTTATACCGTCGCATCTTTGTTAAATATATATATATTTTTTCGAAAAAAAATAATTTTATGTATTTAGGTCAATATACATCTTTACGGTGGCGCATACGACATGCTATTAATTTTGGTATTATTTATATTTTCTCAGTTTGGGTGGGGGGGTTCTTTCACTCCTAAGTTTCCACCCAGGTGCAAACGTTTTCACCGAGGTGAAAAGGTTTTCACCTGGGCGCAAACGTTATCACCCTGGTGGAAACCTGTTTTAAACCAGGTGAATTCCTGTTTTCACCCAGGTGAAAATCTTCTCACCTCGGTGTACGAGTACAATGAATCCTTCTTTCCGCGCTGGGTTAATTTTCGCACGCATATGATTTTGTGAATGTTGCGAAATCAGAAAGAAACAAGAGATATTGAGATATCTAATGAAAATGTATATCACGTTTCTGACATCAGTAAATATTGAGGAAATTGTCATGTCGGAGATCTCTATTACTGTTATAATTAATGTTACTCTAAAATGACCACGCTTGTCCGTTGGTACTACTTACGACGATAGTCAGGGCGAAATTAGAATATTTTACGATATGCAAATATAATGCTCAAGGTCTTTTCATATTCGGTCCGTATCTTCCGAATGCAGGATATCGTGAACGATCTCTCCGGACATTTCAAGCTGACTCGCCGTTCTTGAAGTAGGATCCGGTCATTTGTTTGCATAGGGGATACCATAAAATATAGGTTTTAATTTGTTTTCACATTAACCTTAAAGGGGCGCATCTGGTATCAGTAAAAGAATAATCAAATAAATAAAACGTAACATAAATGCAAAATAAAAATTGCCACGAGATCTACTGCATTCATATATGGCACATCTGCGAAATTAATGGATTATATTGAGTACACTGAGAAAAAAATATTCCTTAAAATTTAAGGAATATTCCTCGACAATTACACCAGCGGAATATTCCTTAAAATTCAATAAGGAATATTTCGTAGCATGCTAAGGAAATTCCTTAACATGATAAGGAATATTCCTTAATTATGTTGAGGAATATTCCGCTGGTGTAATAGCCGGGGAATATTCCTTAAATTTTTAAGAAATTTCTGTTTACCTGACCAGGTGTGTATAAAAGCTGACCTCCACATTTTCCTGTCCACAATCAGACCCATGTCATCCTTAGATCTTGCCGATATTCTGCGATATTAGGCCAACAATATCGACAAGTACGAAGCCGGGAAAAGTCAGCAAGAGAAGCGTTCCGTATACGTCGAGCTGCTCAAAGGAATTATCAGGTAGCAGTATGCCAACAAAATGTCGTTGTTCTGATCATTGAAAGTGGATATATTTATCTTTTATTGTTTGAGCGAGATACTATTCTTTTTGGTATCACCCATTTACATAGAAATGGGAACAGTGAGTCATTGTGACCCGCAATTAATATATTTTGTAGACTTCATATATGGCTAATATGTATACATTACCGGTAGTTCAACCTAAGGCGCTCGCGAACTAATGGTGTATTCGTGACAAACAACGGGTATATTTGCCTATTCCATCCAAGATTGAATAAGGGTGGCCCATAGGGGACATCGATTTTCTGGATTTATTGGGGATGTTCTTCATTTTCGCCTATTTTCTGCAAACAGATTTTAGTTGATCACATGTTTTCTTTACATTTTTGTCATTTCTAGTAACGTCGTCATAAATGACTTGATCGTTTGTTTTTTTTTTCAACGAAAACCAAACAAAATTCTTGGAAACCTTTAAACCGTCGCGTTTGCTGATTCTCGGAGGATACGTGTTTGTTTTTATTTATATAATGTTCTCGCCGCTTACATTCATATCATTATTCACCAGCTTCTTTAACTTATATATCGTATGTATAATCGAATTGTTTACTACAGGGATAGAACAAGCCCCCTGGGGTTTTATTCTCGCCAATTGCCTTTTACAACTATAAATTGTACAATTAATTTATCTTGGTGAATAAATGAATGAATCAATGAATGAATAAATGAATGAATGAATGAATGAGTAAACCTTTACATCGCGGAGTAACCTTTACACTGCGGTTGCTAGCTTTACTTCGCGAATTAAAAGTTTCCGCCGTTATCAAGAATGCGAGAAATCTAAAGAAATTCTGTGTTAACCTTATCTGGCCTGGGATGTTTAGGATCTGTCCAGGCCTGGGGTGGGGGGCGAATTTTATTCATGTAATTTTTCAAAACAAAATGCAGGATAAATTACCCGTGATTTTACCCGTGATCCTCTGCTCGGGAGGTTATGCAAATAGGCTCCAAATGACCCCAATATGATAAACTACAAATTCACGGAGTGTCAGCTCTCATTTTTTTTTTGTCATTCCGGAGATTACGCAGAAAGTTTGGTGGTGGGGGGGGGTCAAATGTCCCTCCCGCAGGCCTGGTAGGGTTAGACAAGGAATTGTTTGCATGAAATAGTCCAAGATATATAGAAAACATGCAAATTTGACCCTGTCTTTGGAAGACCCACGGAATATGCCGTTAAAAGAATACAAGTAGTGGCCTAGTTACCCCACTGAATGGCAGCTTCCACACCTTTATAGAACAATTACATATCGCGACTTGCATTCATAGAAACAGAAGAACGTGTTATTTTTCGTTTTGACTTGTTGTAACGTATGCTCGTCAATATGTTGTATTCTTCATTGTAGTGAACAAGCTCCCACCGCCAGCAAAGAGGCGAAAAATCACGAGGAAAAGCCCTTAGGTGTGATGCAGTCTTACCTGGCTATTTCTTAGCATAAATTTCAAGATTTTCTGTTAAAATTATCTTGTTTTTTCATTTCATTTTCGTCTTCACTCATCTCCTGGGTAGGAGGGAGAGACAGAGGGAGGGGGGCTTAGCGCGTTATTGACCTACTTACAACCGGTGACGTCAACAGGTCACTTTCGGTTGACCTTTGTGAGGTCACTTTCGGTTCCGGTCACGTGATCGGAAGTGCACAATAGTGGAAATGCGCACAATAGCGGAAATCATGCGCAGGGTTAACTGACACTTTATGTCACATGACCGGAACCGGGAGTGACTTCACAAAGGTCAAACGGAAATTATCTGTTGGCGCCACCTGTCGGAAGTAGGTCAATAACGCCGTAACTCTTCTTTCTATACTACTCTCTGGTAAACATGTTCACGTGTAAACTGGATGGAAAATCGGAAGTAGTAATCGAGGCGGACACTGGGCTCCAGGTTAGGACTTTCGTCTCCTGGAAGCCGGTGTCCCAGGACATCCAAATCCAGACCTGAATGCCCGACGGACAATTTAATCCAGATCTTAGTGTCACCGTTTCCGTCGCACCGGTGCTAGGGGCCGTGTGGTCATGTCATCCAAGTTGCCACATGAACAGGTACAATAAAAGCGTACCTGAGATACAACACATATCACGAATCGTTAGATTCTTGGTATGTGCTTTAGAATAGGTTAACCAGGAGACAATAATGTGAAGCCATGTGACTCAGTCAATATGTCGGCACCTCTTCCCACTTCTCTTATATGTGTTGTAACTTGTTCATACATCAAGATTCACTCAAAGGGGCATATTTTCGTTTCATGCAACGCAAAACCGACAAAATATACTAAACAGGTGATTCAAAGCTCCCTTGTTGGAAACAAATGGAATTGGAAATGATTTCGCTGCAGTGTACTTGTCAGTAAATTAACATTAGCCGATGTCGTGCTGGACTAGTTAAGAATGATACTCTACTTCGGTCTAATCTCCAATGAACATCCCGATGGAGAAATGGCTATACTCTGGAATAGACAATACCGAAAAGTTAAACTTGAATTCTAGACATGCTATTTATAGTATGTTTTACTGTACCATATAATCGATTTGTCTGTCAAAAGGACGTAAACATTTTACCAGACGATGGATCAAGGGATCACGCTAACTACAATATGCTCTATTTCATCTGCTTCAGACATCCGACGAACCATGTTCCATCTACTGATTGTTATTATTCAGTCACGATGAAGTTCGACCATCAAAGGACATTAGGGAAAAACATGTATCGATATTGGTTCGTTGCTGTGTAGTAACTGCTTTCATGGTCATCATCCATGGACAATCCACCAAATCCATTGAAGTTTGATTATATTTTAATATTTCAAATATGAAATATGGAAGGTGGATAGGCAAACTGTTCGAGCGGATAAGAATATGCCTATAAGCGCGACTTGAATACAATAACCAGCAGGCAGAAACTCCAACAGGAGCCCAATTGATCAAATAAAATCTGTCGGTTTTCTTCGTCAGCATGCAGGCATCCTTAAAATGCAAATGAAAAATTAGTCCACACAGAGGAACAAGTATGAACCAAAATTCCCTTGAAACCCCCTTTAGAAATTACAAGCGTCTGGTTCGTCATTTATTATTCAGCCGTCATCCATTGAAGAATATCCACATCAATAATCCAAAGACCTATTCCATATTCCATATAACAGCATCAGCAACAAATTCAAAAAGACAATCATAGCATAAACATGGGCTAGTTTCCTGCAAGAGAGAAGGGGTCAACAGTTCTCAATGATGCAGGCAAGACATCAGGATGTTCCAAAAATATCAAATCCGTGTCGCTGATCAGTATTCTTAATCCATATGATATCTGTTGTAAAGTCATCATCTAGAGAATGATGTATCTCAGTCACGCTTTGATTGTGGCTGTTCATATGAACAACATAAAGATCTTGACGTACATGGGTTCATACGGCTACTAGCCCCGGCTTAAGCGGAATTAGACACAAGTTCCGTACCGCCATAGATCTTCCACGATACGCTAGTATTTTGCTATCAGCATGCGATATGTTTCGCCAAATTTGAGGAAATTGAGTGGAGGCGCTTGGTTGTATAGCCCTGTTTTATAGGTTTTTGCAGTAATGTTTTGTGACGTCGATTAAAATCGTCACATTTCACACAGGATCAACCAAATTCTACTAGGCGAGATATGTATACACCACAAGCAGGTCCCACTGGAATATTGCTGTCCTGAAAGGGATAGTTTACGATGTCGAAATTGTAACCATCTCTTTTGTCATAAAGTCGGCGGGAGAGAAGTTCCGCTTCATTTTTACAGAGATGTAGGTCTAAATATGATGTGCCATTAGGGTTATCTATAGTTTCCTTCAAATCCAGTGAAGGTGAATATATATTCTCGTATTGATTGATTTTTGAAAGCACCTGCATATAGTCATAGTCATAGGAGAACATATATAGGTCAGTCAACAGGGATGCACGTAGATATTGAGAGTCAGATACAAGTGTAGTCAACAGCGTGTGGACACAACAAAGGGTATTCAGGAAGTCAGACATTTTAGTTTGTCTTTTTGACAGTAAAACAGTTGGGTTATCACAAGATCGAATTATTCTTCCAAATGTTCCAAAATGGAAGAATAGTTTTATTCTAAAATCTGCTAGGTTTTATCTGAGACTAACTATATTAGAGGTTAACGTTGTTCCATGGTATATGCCTACTCATATATGATCTCACCAAATTCCATATTGTTCCGTTATGGAATATTGTACACACTGCTTATTAACAATTATTCATTATTATACCTTCGTTTTTTGGGGGGGTTTTTTCATTCATTTGGGGAAGGACTCGAGGCAGAGGGGAGAAGACAGGCCTATTTGATCTACTGGTATGGATAAACGGGAGATTTTTCGAGGGGGGATGTCTAGGCTTTGCTTCTTGCAGATATTAATATGCTAAGATTTGTTTACCAAAGCTGGACGACGTGGAGGTAATGTTTGTAGGTAACACAACAACGACCAGCGGAAATATAATACCATACTGTGGGAGGACAACAATTTCTTTCCGAGAATTCTGGATATGCCTTATTTTGCTGTCGTGATGTACGAGGGGTTTCGGCATTCAAGAAAATCGGAATAGTGATTTCTGGAATATTAACTTTCTACTTGCATCGGGACTAGCTTAGACTTCCAGCGAGAAGCTAACACTATATCTCTATCCATATCTATGATAGAATGGCTAAGGCAGCCCTAGATGATGAGGTTGGTCCTGTTGGAATCCCATGTAGCGATTTCAGATCCTCTATCTGTACTTATGTGAAACGGCTGTTTCAATCTTTATGAGATGCTGTGAATAATAACAAACCTAATGAGTTCAAAAAAAACTGTAGGCTATACTCATCTGAACAGCCAGAAACGTTTCGATCAAGCCATGACCAGGCGATGTAGAATCGGCCATACACGATTGACTCACGAACATTTACTAAAAAATAGCCAGTCTCAAGGTGTATTCCATGCCACGAAGATCCCACAGTGAAACATATTTTTATAGACTGTATAGATTTTAAGATTGTAAGAGATTCTTTTTATCGAGCGACTACTTTGAAAGATCTATTTAGTCGGGTGAGGGGGGACTGTGCCTTGTGTTTTATTGTGAGAAATCGGTTTGTTACATAAGTTTTAATGTGTGTATGTTGGATTACTAAGTCATTGGCTTGAGTAGTTAGAAATTTGTTTGATCGTCGCTATAGAGCTGAAATATTGCTGAACGCGAAGTTAAACCGAAATTCTCTCTCTCTCTCTCTCTCTCTCTCTCTCTCTCTCTCCTTGATTAGCATTGTTAAATGCACGATAGCTGTGCTTTCGATATTGACCGAACTAAAGCGATGGCACAATTCTAGTCTAGTATGCATACCTGACTACCGTCAAATGAGATACCAAGAAGTTACGGGACCACATATTGAAAACACAGAGCACTTAATATTACACGGGAACCTGTTTGAATCAGATATAGTTTAACCGAGACTTCTTGTAATGTCCAGAGCTTCACGGTGACTGTTTACTGCGTTTATTACGCGTCGCATTGGACGTACAGCACTTGCCATAATGATTCAATATTCCAAAATTTCTGCAATTTTGAATTTCAGACTGTTCCATTGCACGTCATACATCTTTTAGCTTTTGGAGGGTCACAATTGTACCGCGGTATGCGATTGCATCGTTGTGAAAGATAAACAGTTCAGAATAATTTGATAGTTTATTTCTTGTGTATAAGTAATCAGACGTGTTGTCATTTTGTCATCATCTTCAGCATTTTCGAATGTGTACAATAGTGCGTACAAATAGTCTTCACCAGTCAAAAGTACAAAATGAGCTCTTTGGAGTTTACCATCAGTGATATCCGTCGCAACAAATAAAATAGTTTAGGCCTCCATCAGGTCCACCTGGTGCTAACTCATCGAGAGTCAGAGTTCACAGAGGAGCTCACGAAGGCAGAAAGAGCAGTCACCATCGTGGCTTGGGAACATAATTTGACATAGTGAGGGCACGGACTACATCATTACACTACCTGTCAGTTGTGTGATTAAACGAAAGTTGTGTACGGATGTGACAGTTTCTGTTATTAAAAGATTCCATTGCATGCGAGAAATATATTGCGAGTGACGAATCGGTAAATGTTATGAACGATGGATACCTCCCACATGTGAAACGATGCTTATATTTATCACCTTGTCCGCTTTATCTGGGTATGGTGTATGAATGAGGATTGTTTTGTTTATCAGATCAAAAATAAAATAAATGAATTGAGTTAGTTACAACTAAAAGAAACCTTGGTGAACACTACAGCAAATTTCCTGGTCGCAGTATTAATGAGAAGGGTTGACATCATTCCACAAAGGTATTGACCGTTTTGTTTTGTCAGTCTTGGAATTTGGGTTCTCTTTCCATTTGAAAAGAACGCGTATGCGTTATTGGTGCCTGACACAGCTTCACATCCTCTTGTTATCGTGGTAGTCACCGGTAATGTAATACAATTCATCCGCAGACGGATTGGCGGAGTGGTCATCACTGTCGAGCGAGCCACACATCGTGAATGTCATTTGGCACAGGAGAGAAGACATGTTCATTTTTTTGTCGAGATCATAACGTCTGTGTTGGAGAAAATTTCAAAGTTATTTCATTTGTAAGTTGAGGTCACCACGACTGAAACCATCAGATTCGAAACAATAATGTAATTGAAACTGGCACCAGTCTACTATTAATTCCGTTACTTGTTATGTATTAGCGTTAAAAATCGGCAAAAATCCAGAAAATTCACAATGCATAAATCCACCTGGCATGTCAATATTTACCTTGTGGGACATTACCAGTGGAAGTCTTGACAGATGTTGACCATGGAAATTTCAAATTTCCGCCACTGACAGCTGATTGGTGCTACAGAATGTCATTCAATTTGTAAACAGGGAGCCTTCTCACCCTTCACTGATCATGTCTCCATCCACCATGCTTTTCCCATAATGGCCCAAATCAACACCAGGAAGTACAGTTTGAAGCCTCATCTGCAAGTTGAAATATCAGATGTATCAGAAATGCTGAAAAATCGCAGCTCATAAAATCCATAAAGATCTGCTCTCAAATTTCTAAACAATGTAGGTCGTGGCTACTGACCCGGAAGTGATTAATTGTAGTCTGATGCCTGTCAGGGATGGAACCATTGTTAAAATAAGGAATGCTCTCATCTGAACAAATCATACCCATCCCCAAACTATCTTGAGAAGGCACAGATAAAACTATGCACAGATATAGATTTTACAGCCTATATACCAAGGGTACCCCCTTTATATTTCCCCTCGATTTGCCCCATATGCCTTAAGACTGAGGTACAAGTAAAAAGTACAATATCTCACTAACCTGTACATATTTTTCCATCTGGTAAAAAGCACCAAGTCGACAATCCTTCTGCCTATAAAAAGAAGTATAAAGCATTAACTAGATATGTTAAACACTATTTTTAATTATTTTTTTATTATTTTAATTCATTTTTTATGAAATTATTCAAATTAAAATTTAAAAATAGAGAAAACTTAAATTCAAAATGTGTCAAAACATAATTTGTTTACAAGCTGCTCAATTAGACTACATTTGGTAAAAATTTCCTTCATGGCAGTGGTTAACTTCTCCATGTAATCAGTGGGTCATCCCAGTAATCTATCAAATGGGATTAAAATTTGATGTTGATACAAAGATCAAAGACATGTTTAATCCTGTAATAAGTGACAGCAATATACACAAATGTGTACACAACACATACCAAAATATAACACAGAGGTGTTTATGGTATACACAACTCCCATATAGAGAATATATGTCAGTTCAATTGGATGGATCTACATCTCATCAAGATCTTGCTGGCAGTAATTAGAAAGATGCACATATTACTTGTAAGCAGTTATTATTACTGAGAAAACTCCTAAATAACATTGAGGAATATATTCTGTGTCAGATTTCAAGTCCATGAATGCAATGTCTGCAAACAGGCAACACTTGTCAAAACACAACATAGAAGAAAAAAAGGAATAAAATTTAATGACACCATATCTGATGGTCATTTGCTGATATCTGCTACATTAACAACCATGAAAGATGAGGACAGCTGACAGTTGCCTCATTTAAACTGTTAACTGTTTGGTGAAACATTAAAGTGGCAACTTAACAGAGAGCAAGGCCTATCTTCCAACAGAGTTGGAGGCCATACCTCTGAGTCACACTGTGCGAAATTCTCAGAGAACCTATTTGATGTGTGTGTGGGGGGTGGGTGGGGGAGGGGGCTTGCTAATATTCGGTGCCTGTAATCCATGTTCCTTGCTACCCACAAGATCTCTGATATGAATATGAAAGAAAATTACAAAATTATAATCCTGGAGATAGTGGAAATGGAATGAAGATAAAGTATTTGCTATGATGCAAATGTGACTGACAATAGACACACAAAAATGTGAAACCATCAACAGTCAGATTAATTGTTCACTCATTTTGTTCAGGCATTTTGGAAATTCTTTGTGTGTGGAACAAACATCTGAGTTTTTACAGGTGATATGATTATTATTAATTTCATGTGGTTTTAGACTGATATAAAGTGAATTTATGCATAAATGATTGAAGCATTGAAGATCTGAACTGAGGTCTACATTTTGAAAAAAAGCATGTAATTGTATTTATGTGAATTTCCTTTCTTCCATTTACATTTTATTGTATCTTGAAAGTTAATATGCTCATAATTACCAGCTGTGTTAAGTGAACCTCGTCATATTTGGCATTGACTATTTGGCCCTAGTACTGACAAATCACTCATTTTTTGCCTATATTTGCTCCAAAAGGTTTCAATTTTGTCGCAGAAATGGCATAACAATACAAGAGATGTTACCCAGCATTATCAGTATGATGTTTATTTCAACCACAGTTAGCAAGAAAAAAAATAATTTTAATAATTAAAAAATTGATTAAAATTAATTAAAATTGTTATTACATTTTATTAATAATTTAATAACATAAATTTGAAACAACTCTAATATTTGTACGTTGTTCATGAGTCAGCCTGGAAAAAATTGGGGTGATCAAGTCAAAACTGTAGCCGCAGTGA
>JAVTVY010038884.1:0-15821 GCA_036873755.1 Hanleya hanleyi
TCTGTCGTGTGGGGGCGAAATGGGCCCCCAGGCCTGGACAGGTGGCAAAAAGCCCAGGCCAGAAAAGGTCAATGAAAATATTGGTATGTTTTTTATTTATTTATTTTTTTAATAATTGTAATACAATGAATGTCTTTATTATAATGATCATGCCTCCGCGCCTGTATTTCCCATATCGACACCAGTACGTAGATGATCTATTATTTTTATTCCATACACAAATGGAATTGCTGCTAACTATCATACTACTATTTTGATTATTTAGGAAGTTCGATAAATTCGTAGTTCTGTGTTAGAGTGTTATATCGGATAATATCTTAGGAGTATGAATGATGGATTGAATATATTTGCAGTGTAAACAGGTCCCTCTTTATATAATGCGGTTTCTTTGACTGGTTAATCTTCTTTAGTTGTGGGGCTTTATCGTTCGTTTTTTTCTTTAGGAGACACAATGATGAACGGTTCTGTCAGTGGAAGGTCTTACTGATGGGATGCTTCATCAATTTCTGTCCATCCGGGCCCTGCACAGCACATTAGGAAGACTCCTGAAATTATGTTTAACACGAACGTTCCCAATTTCGGAAATATATACTTGTTCTCACATTTGTTTAAATTTCTGTCAGTAAAACTGAGATAAGATGCTAGCGCTGTTTACATGGCAGAGACGCGACCAAACCGGCCCTGCTACATAAAAGCAGTATTTCAGTGAAATAATACCAACTAAAGCAGGAAATGTATGATGGATTTTGCATTCTGTGTGATTTTATAGACTTGCATACTGGTAATTTTGTAGACGAGCTACGGAGATATGCTTCTGATACCACAAGCCTTCGCTACATATATCCCCCTTGTATACATTCATCTGATATGATCCTACATCTTTTGACCCTCACATATATAGCACCATAGCTGATTGATAATGTGGTTAATAGCTGCACACATTAAGGATATCCGCTGGTGATTTTTGGCTTTGGCAGCTAGTTTGCCTGTTTTTCCTATTGGATTTTCTCCCTTTCCTAGGTTAAGAGATAGGGATTTTCTTTAAAAGCCTTCTAACCGAGAATTTTGCACAGCAACATCTATCCAATTTGATAAATATTGATAGACATTGTGATTATCTGCAAACAGTTAGAATATAAGAAAAAGTTAAATACTATTTATATGAATTTTTCATGAATATGCTTCAAAACTATGGTTTAAAAACGTTTGGATTGGGGCATAGTATTTTGTAACACGAGAAAAATCGTCCCCCTAAAACATGCCTCAAATTGACCATAATATATGAAGGCCAAGGAGCGCAAATAAGTGTTCGTATGTAAACGATGTCTGATGGGCAGGAAACAGTCATCTATAAGTGAACCTAATTATTCTTTCAGCGTACCAAAAGGTAATTTGGATTTAGTCATCAAAATTCCTAAATTACCTAGGTTTTACAAATTATGTTAAAGTCAAGGTATGTATCTTATATTTGAAACTAAGATATCGAATGTCGTTCCATCATTAGAAGTGAACTAGTTTTTCAACCAAGTTCCAAATTGTTCTAATTCTCAATGATTCCTATTGTGTTTAAATGTTTCAAAAAGTACCAGTATCAATTATTTGAGCTGAACTCGCTCACCCGTGACTCACATTGGCAGCTTCATATAAGCTGGAAGAATATTGGCCTATCAAAGCAAAGGCGATCACGTTAGAATAACTCCCGCCCCCCCACTTGCAGGCTATTCATTTCATACATTGTGCTTCCACCACCCTTTGAGACGTACCTGCGTTCAAATGAACTATGAAATATCGTGTTGTTTAAGTGATGTCGACAAAAATTAACTTGTACAGCTAGTTAATAGGCCGTGTTATTCATTGTCAAAGATAATGATCATGTTAACACGGTCTTGCCCTAATTCTCTAACTATATACCCCACACAGCCTTAAACTCGATGCTAGAGGTTGAAATTTCGTATGCACAATGAGGCATGCATGTTTGAGATATTTCAGGATTGTGTAATATGATCCTAGATAGGTTAGGCAATCCATCAGCGCAATCAATTATCTGTTTCACTCCTTGTTTTGACAACCAGTCGTACGTGTAAATATTCCTCGGGTCGGACACGAGGTATTTTGGATATCTCCCCGTGCGTGTATGAGACATGGCACAAAGCAAGAAAACGCGAACCAGATGTTGTCTGTTAATTTTGGTTCTGACATCTCACAAGGAAATATGTCGGCACGAGGGAACTGCGCAAAGAGAACTGACAGTCGAACTGGTAGTTTGGAGCTTATCGGGACATTCCGGAAATAGTCGCACCGAGTATTAGCAACTAATAACACGAGCTGCTTCATTCTTCTTAGCCGCCACTAATTGGGTTAATAAATTCACAACCAAGGTCCAGGATAACATTTACTTTTCTCGTTGTTTGCCTTTCTATAGTCGTATTTGTTCTCTGAATACTGAAATAGTATCTATAATAGTTACATGATAGACACTCGACAATGTATGCCAAATATTGTGCAAGAGGGTGCAATATCGCAGTAATATTTGACAAACAGTTTCGAGTGCCTACCATGTAACGTTCATCCAATGATCATCCGAGCTTGAGTGTGAATCTCCCTCTCTTTCCCTTTAAGCCGGGAAATATGTATATCAAATACACTATATGCGGTATTTGAAATACACCACGACGACTGAATATATTATAAGGAAACGACGAAAGCAAATTGGAGGAGTCATTGGATAAACAGCCTTTTGCTCGTCCGTTCACTTTCAAACTGTTCTACTCAACACATATAATGGTGCATCTACACTCACAAACCAGGAAAACACGATGTGACGTGGCTGTGTACGGTAACTTCTTAATGTGTTACACGGCGACATGTCCTTACAGATACTATTCATCCTGCTCAAACAACACAAAACAAGTCAGCATATACATGTATAAGGTATAAGAACATGGCGAGAAATTACAGGAAAAGCGCATAGGATGAAGAATTGTAATAAACGATACGCTCATAGTAAAAGACTCGTAGATAAATGCGGTCGGCACCTAGATGCTACAATACGTACATCGAGAAACAAGGTGCAATGAGTTCCTCTGAGAATAGAGACAGCAAGGCACTATCTACAAATAATTAACTAGTTGAAAGGGATAGTAACAGAAAGGCCTTACTCGGACTACAAAAACTGGCTCGCGCATGTAGGTCATGTACACATGTAGAGTTACACACAACAAAATTTTATTGACCACTAATTATGAAGATGTTTCACTTGTATACACGACAGTGCGAATAAGCTATGTTAATTAACGTCTGGAAATATCATTCTTTCATATATTAGGCCATTTTTACAGTTAATAGTAGTCTTGATATTACAGGTATCTGCAATGAAACTCCGCCATTTAGTAAATTATTACATTGTTATTCATATAAAAATTCAAGTTAAGTTTTTCAATGAGTGCCGACCAACTTTCAAAATAAAGTTCACAAATGTAGTAAAACTTCTGAAAGTGATTTCAGTGGAAAAGATTTATAATGTTGTATCTACCACTTTACGAAAAGCAGTGTTCTACTATACCGAAAAGCTTATATGCTCTCCATCAGGACGTCCACGTTGTTCAATAAGAATCGCCGAATGAAAGTGGTTTTGTTAATTTACATTCAGTTCTGGCAGAACTATCCTAGTTTGGGTCCAAGAAAACTTTGGAATCTAATATAGATTATTTCAACAATTTTGTTAGAGATGTGAACTGCTCTTATTTGATGTTGAATGACTGAATCGAATGACGTGAAATATCGACCTTCAGACGCCTGTTTCATTGAGCGCTTGCTCCTATCTTTTAACGTGCAATTTTGCCAAAAATCTGTATTACCGAGAATCGACTCGTTGAAGGGCCCACTTTCTGTCGCCAACATTGATCAGTACCAATTGTCATAAAACATAAGCAAATAAATTGAGTATTCCGAAGGTTAATTCTTTTCCGAGTTATGTGAACATCCTAGACTGAACTCTAAACTCACATTGAAATCTATCTTATTTCTTATACTTTCTCACTGATTTGAAAATATAATTATTTTCTGATTTTTTTAGAGGTGTATTCCATTACACGAAGATCTCTGTAACCGAGAGTACTAATGGTAATTTGTGGGAATTCTTGAACCAAACAAGACAGCAAAAATGTGCATGCTGTATAACTACTTATAGCTGTAACCAAATATAAAGTCACCATATGTTTATGGTTAAAATGAAAGCAGACTGTGTGAGTAGATAGAGCAGAGTATAAATTAGGATATCTAACGGCCACATATTTCATCATTTTCCATCAGATGATTTGAGAGGGATGTTACATCATCGCTCCTGTATATTTGTAAAGGCGTGGCTGGGAGAAAAATCATGGCAGGAATAACTTGTGGTTCTGGTGATGTTTTTTTTGAAATATGCAGTCAGTATATTTGCCTTTGAGGTCAAATGACTTCTTGTCCCTCCGCTCGCATTTTTTGCCCCACCTTGTTATATTGCGTTTAATAGGTATATATCGCAACTAGACATGAACATCTCGTTAAGGATATCGGTTAACCGTGTCCTCCAACTCTCGTGAAATGAATAATTTAGAATATTTATTAACGGTGGGGTTCTGTATGCCTGGCTGCAATTCTTATGCACGTTTGAACGGAAAAGACTGGCATAAAGCGGAGAAACTCACGCTTCATAATCCATACAAAGCTAGTTCCAGTTAATAACATATTTTTTTTGGCGATAGGGCATCTCTTCGGCGATGCTTCAAAAGGAAACGTCAAATAATGTTTTTCTTTCGTAACTCGTACGCGACATCATAACAAATCTACTCCGTCTGTGGATTCATGGTGGTGATTTTGATGCAAGTAGTCATTCATTGCTAAAAAGGTAGCTTCGGTTTAATTATTCCATCATTGTATGTTAAGAGTTGTGTTGCCCGCAAAAAAAAAGCTCAAACGAAAAAAATGTCTTTGGCATATGTCTTTTTTCTTTTGGAGGGGTTGGGAGTGGTCGGGGTGGGGAGAGATTATTTTATGGTGATTATGTCGTACTATATTTAGGATATACTACATTGGGTGGGAGTTATTTTCTATACGGAGACTTCACATATGTCTATCCAATTCTCTCGGATACCTCTCCCTTATCAATCACATTTCCACTCACCGTTGAGTCTGTCTTACACCGAGCAAATGATCGCGGTCATAAACTATGGAAATTACGGGTAAATGTATATAACCTCGCACAGTATACTATACCATGAAGATGCAGTGTGGAACTTATTGTATATATGAGAACCGTTAGAAATTCAACTTCATACGAGTTTCTATGGTATGCGTGGTGTCACCATATATGCTAACCCTACCATACAGTGTCCAAGATTTATTAATAATATGTAAAACTGTTTGATGGTGATATTCTGCAGGCCTATAGGTCTTTGGATTATGGAAGCGGAAATTGCTTCCGACGCTAATGTACGACGGCTGAATATTAAATGACGGACTAGGCGCTTGTAGTTGATGTCCCACAACACCGTGCAACATACAACACCCCTCCCCCCAAAGCTATGTTGGTGTATCGGTTCTCCGATGAAATCTAAATTACAAATATGTAGCAGCATGCATATAGTCTAATAGACAAGGCATTAACGATTTCACCCATTCAAACTGTTTTTGTCGCATTTTATAACTTCGACATATCCACAAAACTGTTTTCCTTCAGACTCCAAGACTTTACTCAATATAGTGCCACTGTGTGATATGCTATGTGCAGGAACCCAGCCAAGTTATTTTGATTGGGCTCGACCATAAAGGCAGCATAACAGGCACGTTTCTGAGGCTAGAACGCGAATGTCTTGGCCAATTATTGGGTATAATCGTTGGCGCCTTGTTGATAGAGCATCTCAACTTTGCCAAGAACGGTTGTAGTAATCAAGTATAGCATTATCTCTTCGTGCTCAAGAATGAACTATCATTTACCGTTCACAAATATAATCAAGCGCAAACCATTCTTCTCACATATACCCTATCTGATCAAGCACAAATAGCATGTATCACACTCCTGATGTGCCAGAGATTCCTGTATGCAAAATATAGACGATGGGTGCGAGAACAGTCAATTTCGCATTAACCTGTATTTTCCCCTCTTACACCGGGACGTTTCAGAAAATGATACCTTGCACGATACCTTCACCAGAATAAAATATTGCATTCGAAATTTTTCTGAATTGCTCAATCCAGTGTATAACGTGGAAGTTTTTTTTTGTCTTAGAACCTGCCAGTGAAAGAAAATGATTTATTCATGACAGCCTGCACAGAATGCTATCCGTAAAAAGACGGAGAATTATTCACTGAGCTTTGAAAATAGAGACTCGAATTATGTGAAAATATACGAATATTGGTTGTTGTAGAATGGGACTCGACGATCTGTCAGCTCGAGAAACGGCATGTACAATGTATAGGAGTGAGTTGACAAATAACCATGTGTCACTCTACAGCACGTACTTTTTGTTTTATTATACCGCGTGTTTGATAAATCATAATTTGGGTAATAAAATATCTTCATCTGGTACTAAGTTGATTGCAGTCACATATACACGCGTCTTGCATCACAACTCATTATCCTTCAGCAAACCCGAGATAGGACACTCGCCACTTCCTCGACTGAGAAATGATTGACGCGCGCAATGGGAGGAAACTCTTGACTCACCGTGCAATAACTGCGTGCCATGTGTGGAACATTTCTCGTGTAACAGAAGGTAAATAGTGATGTCATACATTAATGCATAGGGCATGGATCTAATTGTACAACATGCACCAACTTTCGATGTCAAGTGGACTAGAATGAAGAGAATATACTAGTTGATATCACCTCCGTTTGCGATGTCACAGAGTAACGATTTAGAAACGTAATCATATACTTCAGATCAAACTTGTGCACAGGTCACTGAAGATGTCCACATGAACATCTAAAATCAAAGGATGGTTGGGAGGCAAATCATCATGTTTCATATAGGAACTCAAAATATTAGCCTGATGGGCTATGACGTCTTGTCAGTAAGTCGGCATCTTTTCCCACCACCTTTATATGCGTTACTTGTTATCTGCATATGGTGACAGTCTGCTGGTGGAAGTTTTTCGGCGAGGCTTGTGCATTCCTGAAATTCCTATTTCTGCTGTCACGTATTTTTTAACCAAATTACTTGTTCGGGTGGTTGAGTTGAGTTGAGTTGAGTTTATTCACCATATATGTACAGCAGTATAGTATAAGAATAATGATATCGTATAGAGTTGATGGCCGCATATGTGGCGGGAATAAAACCCCAGAGGGCTTGATCTATCCCGAATGAGTACGTGAATATATACATATGTAAAACGGCATAAATGGTAAGAATAAGTAAGAAGTATAATAACATGTAGATGCTAAATAGGGTCTTTTGAGCTTAGAGGCGGTGAATAAAACATAGATATATATATATAGCCTCAAAAGTAGCAGTCGATGATTATATACAGGAGTTATTTAAGAGCTAGAGAGATGTATATACATATATACAGAACGTACTGAGATACAACATCATGAAGTCATGAAGAGAATAAAGATGGAGTACCACAAATTGACGCAGAGGCAAACTTTATGATACGAGCGGCAGGTAGTTAAATTAGCGTGCCAACAAAAACGAATTTAAGCGAGATTTGAATACTGATTTCGAGGGACAGGATTTCAAATTGGATGGAAGAGAATTCCAAATGCGTGGTCCTTTTGTTTTAGTAGAGTAGAAAGAAAGTTGTGACTTGTAAAAGGGTCTATACAGATTCAAGTTCACTTGCCTGGTGGGGTAATGATGTACAGTTGATAGTTTGGTGAAGTAATTTTGTGCGCTGGATGGAAGGAAGACCGAATGATAGAATACTTTGTGTGCAAAATTAAGAACTAGGTAGTCATTTACTTTAGGTAACGGGAGGATGCTGAGTTCTGGAAATAGATTTTCAGTATGGGCGTATCGTGAACTGGAAGAAATGATGCGAATAAGCCGCTTTTGTAAGATAACTAATGGTTGAAGATGTGTTGGATATGTATTGGCCCAGACCATGTTACAGTATGCGATATAGGAATAGAATAAAGAGTAATATAACATAATTAATGTTTTCCGATTGATACAATGCTTAATATTATTGATAATGCCAATATTTCTGGATAATTTTGAGCATAAGGAATCAATGTGTGAATGCCAGGTTAGTTTATCGTTGAACAGGATTCCTAGAAATTTAAAGGTTGTAACGCATTCGAGTTCAATGCCGTCGAGGGTAAGCTTAGATGTGATGTGTGTGGCGCACCGGTTTGGTTTAATGATCATATACTGTGTTTTTTTTTATGTTTAAGGATAGTAAATTGCACGAGAACCAGTCGTGAAGTTTGGCGAGTTCATTGGACATGTTTTCGAATAGGTGTTCGTGATTATAGTCCGAATAAACAGCACCAGTGTCATCAGCGAAAAGGAGAATATCTAGTAAGTAAGATGCGTTATGAATTATATAAATTCGGTTTTTGACTTTTTACTTGGAAAATCAGTCTAGTGAGCTTTAAACATAATAAATGTTTTTTCTCTACTAATCTAATGACACAGGGTTCATTATGCAATATATATATACAGACAGTATGGTGACCTGTTTTTATGCATGATTTGTCCTATCTTAGTCTAACAAGTTATTACTGGAAGATTAAGCACATTCTGACTTTAAAAAATGAACGTGATCCACTCCCTTAAATCAATCCGAGAAGAATACGTTGAAATCTTAAAAATCTATACAGTCGATAAGAATATGTTTCACCGTGAGATCTTCGTGGCATGGAATACACCTTGGGACTGGCTCGTTTTTCAGCAAATGCTCGCGAGTTAATCCTGTTTGGATTAACATCGTCTAATCATGGCTTGATCGAAACGTTTCTGGCTGTTCAGACGAGTATAGCATACAGGTTTTTTTTAACTCGTGAAGTTTGTTGTTATCCATGGCATCCCACAAAGATTGAAACAACTTTCTCACATGAGCACAGATAGATGGTCTGAAATCACTGTATAGGATTCCAACAGGATAAATTATTTGATGCCACATTCTCAAAAATCCAGTCCGAGCATCCGTTGAACGATTGGCTCGTGTCCGCAAAATTTTCTCAGCTAGAGTCCACAAAAATCAATGGTTGTGTGTCTTTTGTCATCTGTCCAGGCATGGGGGAGGGGTATTTCGCACCCCTCCCCCCTAAATATTTTTCTTACCCCTTTAACTGCGGGGCTGAAACTTACCACACTATACTGTTGGGTCGAGCTCTACCAGAGCTGTAAAATTGATAAGTTAACATGATAAAGGAGTTCATTAACGAAGGGATTCTCTATGCCTTGTTGTAATTATTTAGGCACGTTTGAATTGAACAAGCGCAGATAAAACTGCGAAACTCACGCTT
Organism: Hanleya hanleyi; assembly: GCA_036873755.1. Lineage (NCBI taxonomy): Eukaryota > Metazoa > Mollusca > Polyplacophora > Lepidopleurida > Hanleyidae > Hanleya > Hanleya hanleyi. The sequence goes on from JAVTVY010038884.1 coordinate 9,455, forward strand.
CGTTATCTGTGCGAGGTTAGCTGGACTTAAACATCTAGTTATTGGCGATATGACATCTCATCTCTCCATTAATGCCCCAAAAGGCATGTCTCAGATAAATGAAAATGTTAAATGGTGTCTTGCTATAGTTATACGTACGTGACATCATCATAAATCTGGTCCGTCTGCGATTCATGGAATTGATTTCGATCCAAGTAATCATCCATTGCAAACTTAGCTTCGGTTCATTCCATAATGTGTTGAGTGCTGGATTCCTCGCAGAACGTTCAACAGAAAGGGAATAATACCATTGAGACATTTTCTTCGTAAGAGGGTGGGGGAAATTGACGTGAAAGACACCACGGAAAAGATTCTAATACATTTAATTTCGGATGAATAATCTAACCTATTTTGTAGTGAATGTAAATATGCAAGTTTCTATTTGAATTTGTCAAAAGTGTTCCCATGACAACCATCTAAACGTAAAAGAAATATCATGGGATTAACAAGTTTTTGTGCATTATAAACAAAATTAATATAAACTGGTGATACTACGGGTTTTTTTTAACGTTTCATCTGAAATTTTAATCAAAAATCTTATTTATTATTCTGGTATGTATAATGGTGCTAGCGCATTCTCAAAAGTCGGTAAAAGTCTATGTTGAAAAAACAGGTGTCGGTCTTCACCATGAAGTATTGAAAGTTAATAATTCAACCAATATGAGTTTTCATCTCACGTTGAATTTCCTGAACATCGCTGAAATCCAGTTTGCCTTAAAACTCCAAGTATTTATCCAATATTGTTGCTGTAAGACGTGCTACCAGAAAGAGCCAGGCGCACGAAATCATTTTCTATTGGACAAGTTATTTTGATTGGGATGGACCATGAAGGTACCATAACAGACACGTTTCTGAGGCTAGCACGCAAATGTCTTAGGCCATTTACTGGGTATAATCGTCCGAGCCTTGTTGATAGAGCATATTATCTTTGCCAGCAACAGTTGTAGTAATCAACTAGAGTATTCTCTTCGTGCTCAGGAATGGATTTAAATTTGCCGTTTACAAATATAACCAGATTCACTCCATTCTGCTCACGTATACACTAAACTGATAGAGTTCAAATCGCGTGTATCACAACCCTATGTGTGAGGAATCCATGCATACGAAATACGAACTTGGTTCCGATAACATTCTATCTCCTGAATTTCGCAATTACCTGTATAATTCCAACGATTCTTAGCTTCTCCTCATTGAACTACAATTACAATTCATTAATAATATCGGTGTTCAATAAACCTGGTCATCGGTATCTTAATGTTAGAATCCTTAAGGCTTTCTTCAGTTGTTCTGCGCGTAAAGCATATAATTCTTGGGATGTTTTTTTGTTTATAGAATGGCTTGAATTTCTAATTGAAATTACATTTCGGCACTACCGTATACCAACTTCATTTTTTGGTAAACTTATATGTGTTATCGTATGAATACGCCTATCTGCAGAAATTTTCAAAAGATAACGTTTGCCAAGCCCGTTCCCTCTCATTCACTAAGCGCTATGTAGACGATTTCATAACACTGGATAATCCCTATATTGAAGCTGTGAAGGATATTTACCCCTTCACTGGATTTGAAAGAAACCACTGATAGCTCAGATAGACATTCATACATGTAGCTCGACCTATACCTTTACAACTATGTTCAGCGTTTTCCTTCACGCCAACTTCATAAGACAAAGGATTGCAATTTTGACATAGCTAACTGCCCATCTCTGTATAGCAATATTCAAGAAGGACCTGTATACGATGTACAAATCTCACTTGGTTGCATTTGCTAGCTCATGTGCAGGCTGTGACTATTTTACTCAATGCCCCAGAATATGACCCCAGGAACTTGTCAAACAAAGCTATACAACTAAACGCTTCCATTCAAAGTTTATCAAATTCGTTGATAAATATTGTACACTGACGGCAAAATACAATGGTAGCGTCACAGATATATGGTGCTACCTTTTGTATAACCTGTGTCCAATTTCGCTTAACCTGGAGCTAGAGACCGTTTGAATATCCTGTGTTTCTCATCTCCATGGTGTTCAAGTGAACAGACATAATCAAAGCGTTACAACACATATAAGGGAAGTGGGAAGAGGTGCCGACATACTAACTGCGTCACATGACTTCACAGAATAGTCTTCTGGTTAACCTATTCTAAAGCACATACCAAGAATCTAACGATTCGTGATATGTGTTGTATCTCAGGTACGCTTTTATTGTACCTGTTCATGTGGCAACTTGGATGATATGACCACACGGTCCCTAGCACCGGCTGAGAGACATACTCTAGAATCAACTTGGCATTCATCAGGTAGAAAATAATGGCCAGTAACTAGGATTCAAGGTGTTGCTGACATCATTGAAAACTGTTGACCGTTCTTCTCTTGTAGGAGACCATCTTTTCTTTTAATTATATTTATTTCAAACACATTTGGAATTGGTACTAACCGTGAGAAATAGATTTTTCGATTATTGACGCGAAAATTCGTTTATGGACGTCGGTTGAATATTCTGTGCCGGATTTGACGCTTGCTCTCTAATTTTTCATGAAGGTGAATTTTTTTCGCCATTTCAAGAGGCCCCTGCACGATCATGTCTTTCACATCCCCCCTATGAGGCGCCGTTTGTCACTTTCTGATTTAATCTACTGATTTATAAATATCGGGTATTTAGCAGTCGGATATATAAATATCGGGTATTTAGCAGTCGGATATATAAATTTGCAAAAAATGAGCGTGAAATAAACACCAAGTTCAGTCAATTTTAAATCCTATATCAGCGAATAAAATCCGAGAAAAATTTATAAATACTTATTTTGGATTTCAAGATATATATATCTCTCGTTGTGTTATTTCTGGGATATAAATTTCTCCACCATATATATATATATTCCTGATAAAGGATTTCTTATTTATATATCCAAGGTAACGTATCTTACTGATATATAAATATTTAAAAATATGTAGTTGGGTATATATATATCCATCTTCATCTAACTCCGGATTTACAAATACTGAACTGAGAAAGTCTCATATATAGATATCCCAGTTATAATATGCTAATGAGTTGCGATACGTTTACCGCAAAAATGATGATGTCACACAAGCCTCTTCAAGTGTACCAAGGGTCGGCAAACACCGCTCAATCATTCCGCAGATTCTCATGTGCGGTATTGTAAACACACGCTAATTTGTGGGTCATCTGTGAATATTATCGGGCAAATTCATTCAGGTATTTCTTACTTTTAACCAGCGTTATTCGCAGAAGCACAGAATGTATAGAAAGCTATTATTATTAGTATTCACTATGTCTTGCCCACGGATCACAAGGACTTTTGTCACCTGAAACACGAAATAGACAATATGATCTAAACCAACACCAAAACCGACGACGTCATCGGTTTTTGAGACTCATCAGCATACTGTTAGCATACTATAAATGGGATATCTATATATGAGACTTTCTCAGTACAGTATTTGTAAATCCGGAGTTAGACGAAGACTGGATATATATATATACCCAACAGCACATTTTGAAATATTTATATATCAGTAAGATACGTTACCTCGGATATATAAATAAGAAATCGTTTGTCAGGAATATATATATATATTGTGGAGGAATTTATATCCCAGAAATAACACAACGAGAGATATATATATCTTGAAATCTAATATAGGTATTTATAAATATTTCTCAGATTTTATTCGCTGATATAGGATTTAAAATTGACTAAAGTCGGTGTTTATTTCACGCTCATTTTATGCACATTTATATATCCGACTGCTAAATACCCGATATTTATAAATCAGTAGATTAAATCAGAAAGTGACAAACGGCGCCTCATACCCCCCTCCCTCTATGTCTTTTTTCATATTGTCAACTGTGGTATCAAGTGATTCCCTCCCATGCTTGTGTGGCGATGTGGCGAACAGGCCTGGCACGATCATATCAACTTACTGGTATAGACCCGAGATCTGATAATATATCACTATAAACGCCTTCTCCGAGACCTAACCATTTTTCAATTGACAGAACCAAAGATGGCATAATTCCCACTGGATGAATTTATCGCTATCCGAGAGTTGTACATTGCAAACAACACACGAAACTGTACTTGGCTGAATTTGTTGGTGTTGATGTTGGTGGACAAGATGGCGGACTTGACTTTCGCTAGTTCCCGAAGTATTTTGACTATTTGTTTTGAGCTCTCTGACTCTCTCCTCTCGTAAATATGATTTATGTTCGTTTGCTAGTTGATCATAAATCTTATTATCAAACAAAATATATTTGAATATTTGAGCTAGTATATTAGATTATTTGCTACCGACCCAAACACGCCCTCCCAACATGTCTTTTTTGACATTATTCTGAGGATGAATATTTAACAGGTTATAGGAGTCCCACCTTTTTGAAGGTATACCTTAAGTAGATAACATTTCTCCAAATCTGCCAAATTATATGTGTTGTAATTTTTACCTGTATATGGCGAGATTCTGCTGGTGGACGTTTCGTCCCCGAGGCCCGCCCCCTGTACAGACCTTTTGGTCTTTGATATATGTTGGCATTTGTGGGAAGTTGATGCTGGGTCGACATCGGGCCTTACAGACTAGTCTTTTGTGTTAAATGCCGTCATTTCATCTGACGACGATACAGCTCACCAATCCCCAGTGTACGAGTTGTCACAGCGAAACAGCTCACCAATTACCAATATACGAGTTGTCAGAGCATTTCTATCATAGCTCTCTAGATTTGTATCTAATACCGCTTATGCCGGTGCTAGGGGCCGTGTGGTCATGTCACCCAAGTTGCCACATGAACAGGTACAATAAAAGCGTACCTGAGATACAACACATATCACGAATCGTTAGATTCTTGGTATGTGCTTTAGAATAGGTTAACCAGAAGACTATACTGTGAAGCCATGTGACTCAGTCAGTATGTCGGCACCTCTTCCCACATATGTGTTGTAATTATATTAAATACACACTAAGGTCGAAGCTCAGAGGCTTTCGGCGATTCTCTGCGAATCTGTGCATCAGGTAGGTAGCTAAGTGCACCTTGCCCTACAGAGAAAATAGGATCCCAAAAACCTATTTTCTCTCTATACTATGATCTGTGCGATAGAGTTTAACCAACATCGTCATACATCATGTATTCAAGAATTCAATAAGATATATGTGCTCTTTTGAAACACAGTCTAGAGAATTGAATGCTATTGCCACACAACATTGACGTTCTTATACTATTTATACGATCTGTGCAAGTTGTCGAGTGCAGCACAAACACCAATATAGCCGAAAAGTATGTCAAAATATGGTCCGTTGTATATTAGGGGAATATGCAACACGTAGTGCATCAAACGGTCCAGTTCTGTTAAAGAACTTATTAATTATGCAGTTGACTCGGTCTAGCTCTCACAATACTGCTGACGATAAAACGGCTGGCTGGTTAGTTTTGACAAGAAAGATGAAAAGACATTACCTATTTAATAATGTCCACCCCCATATAACAACAAACGAAACACAATGGCCGCAATGAGGGTGTGAATTTTCTTGAAAATTTTACCCTTTTCTGCATTCGAAGTGCACAAATCAAAATAATTATTTGACATTAGGTAATTTGTTCCCTAATTTACCAGACAGGTTATATGGAAAGAATTGCCTGAATTAAAAATTCCGAAAATTTACATGAAGAAAGCTACCAGATATGTTTTTAGAATATGACATCACTGTCACGTCATACATTTTTGCTTTCATTTCCTGGTAGCACCAGACCAAAATATATAGTGTATATTGTTTCAGTCAGTAGCTCATGAAGTAGCATACTCTTCATCTCCCTGTCGGGCCGTGGTACAGACCCAAAATACTAGCCTAAGGCCTGACAGAATTAATCAAAATTTAATAATGGATTATTTGAAAGTAGTGGCGTTAGCTATGGATAAATGGTGTCGATTGTATTATGAGACAATGTTCATAAATTGGAAAGGCAGATGATTTCGCAGTTTAATCCCCCGCGATCACGAACAACCGAATCCAATCATAAATACCATATGCACCTATTCTATAATAATATAATTTCATATCATCACTCAAGAAAAGCAACTCATTACCAGAACAGGCGCAATGGAGAATCTGTCATGAAATGATGTCAGAATTGATGCGGGGTTGTGTCCAAAACAGGAAAAGTAGTATCGGTTTGTAGACATTGGTAGGTCTCGTAATTCCCAAGGGCTTTCTATGACAAAGTTTGCCTCGATGTGCTTATCTTCGTTGTTCTTTGTAACAGTTGCAATCCAGGCAAAAAAATGGAAATGTAACCGTCAGATTTTTTTTCAGGTA
>JAVTVY010038885.1:0-15538 GCA_036873755.1 Hanleya hanleyi
CGACCAACGGAAGTGGAACTCTTCTGCGTAGAGCACATAAAGTGCCAATGGGTAAACATTATCGCATGTGCGCGAGAGTTTGGCCCCACACTGCAGAATAACTTCACGTACTTTGTTGTACCAGTACAGAGAAGCGTCGGCTAATCCATAGACAGACTTTCTCAATTGCCACACAATTCCGTTAGCCTTTGCTTCTGCGGGAGGTCGTATGAAGACATCCCTAGACAGCTCAGAACCCTGCAGGAAAGCAGTCTTTATGTCTGAGATATCCAGCGTCTTCCGGCAAGAACTGCTAGAACAAGCCTCAGCGACTCCGTGGCACAGGTTGGGAGAGTCTTTTGGTAGATCCCTAGAAAACCGATCCATTCAAATCCCGTTCCTTCTCATTCACCAAACGCTATATAGACGATCTTCTCGCCGTGGATAATCGCTATATAAATGACGCAGTAAAGGATATATCACTGGATTTGAAGGAAACTACAGATAGCCCTACAGGCACATCATATTTAGATCTATATCTCTACAAAAATGAAGCGGGCATTCTCTCTCGTCGACTTTATGACAAAAGAGGTGATTACAATTTCGACATCGTAAACTATCCCTTTCTGGACAGTAATGTTCCAGTGGGACCTGCATGTGGCGTATACATATCTCGCCTTGTAGCATTTGCTAGATCCTGTGTTAATTGTGACGATTTCAATCAACGTCACAAAACATTGTTGCAGGAACTTATAAAACAGGGCTATTCCTCCAAGCGCCTCCACTCAAAGTTTTTCAAATTTGGCGATACATATCGCATGCTGATAGCAAAATACGAACGTAGCGTGCAAGATCTATGGCGTTACGTTTCGTAATTTGTGTCTAATTCCGCTTAACCCGGGGCTAGGGGCCGTATGAACCCATGTACTTCAAGATCCTCATGGTGCTCATATGAACAGTCACAATCAAAGCGTGACTGAGATACACCATTCTCTAGATAACGACTTTAGAACGATTATTATGGATGAAGAATACTGATCAGCGATACGGATTTTATATTTTTGGAACATCATGATGTCTTGTCGGCATCATTGAAAACTGTTGACCGCTTCCCTCTTGCAGGAAACTAGCCTATGTTTATGTATACTATGATTGTCCTTTTTTAATTTGGTGCTAATACTGTTATATGGATATGGAATAGTTCTTTGGATTATGGACGCGAATATTCTTTAATGGACGACGGCTGGATTATGAATGACGGACTAGACGCTTGTATATTTATGAGTTAGCACACTCGGACGGTTGGGAGTACGTTCGAAGACTAGTTGATATGGACTGTAACCATGCACATTGTTGAGTGCGTTCTTAGTCATGAGAGCCCAATTAAGGGCGGTTTCCCAGTCACATTCAGTTTCCATTTTGACCTTCAAAGGGATTTCAGTTAATGTTTGGTTATGTCTCTCTTACAGACCATTGCTCCATGGACTATAGGCTGGTGTCATCTTCACTTCGATAATGAAGTTTTCTGCCATGTCTCGAACTTCATCATCATTGAACTCTCCACCATTGTCACGGTAGAGACGTTTTGGTCTAACATGTACACAGATCCATGATCGCAGGAATTTCTTCACAAATTCTGAAGACTGTTTTGTGCGCACTATGCTCCCAGCACTGAATCGTGTAAATTCATCAATAATGTGTATGTACCACGCCCCATGTTCAAGTTCATGCAGGTCTACAGCCACAATTTCATTGTATTCGGTAGCTAATGGTAAGCCTACTGCTGGCATGGGGCTAAGTTTTCTGTTTTGCACAAATCGCACAGTTATCCACGACTTCTTGCAGCAATGCGAGGGTTTCAGTGTCCTTTGTTCCAGCACTTTTCAATAACCGTGTTAGACGACCCACTGAGGCGTGACCAAACTGTTTATGTTATCTGGCTACCACCTTCTGCTTATCTGCTTGATTCCTCGTCTCTGTCACAGTTAGGACTTCATTCTCAGAGACTGGAAGATCATCTCTAATCCCATGATTAGAGAGATTTATGCAATAATGTCCACTGGATGTAAACTCAAGTTCCACTGGTTCATTAAACATCCGTGCCTGGTCATTTTTAAGATCTGCAACTGTGCAACAACGGAATATCAGTTTGCACTGTGTCTATTTTACAAGTAGCGTTGCCTATCTTAGCTGGTATAATTGCCCGTTTGAATGAATGTACAACTTCACCATCACCAAAGTTGAATCCTTTTTGACTAGCTGATGTGGAAACAGATTTATAGTCTCTGCTGCACAAATCATGTACATAGTGGTTCAGCCATTTTTCTCCATACACAGTTCGCGTGCGGGCAGTGTCAATAACCGCAGATCCTAGAGATTCCACAACAAATTTTTCATTATCTGAAGGTTGTTCTTTCGCAAAGAGTGTGATGTTATAGCTCTCTGTTGCATCATCTTCAGTTATCTGAACAGTGGCAATCTTTGACCCAGTGGAATATACTCTGGCAGATAGCACATTTTGTCCGTTTTCCAAACTTGTTTATTGGATTAGTGCCTCTCAAATTACTACTATGATGACCTGGGGGTAAGCTTCTTCTGTTGTGAGACATAGATAGTTTCCTGTTTTATTTGTATGGCTTCAGCTCCTAAATTGCATGTACTTTTATTGTCTCCGACGATACGTTTCATGGCAGAATTCATAGATGCGAAAGTCAGATCACTTGATGCAGTTAGAGCTAGCTGTCTTTCTTTCCGAGTTAAACTGGCATTATCTAGTAATTTAAATGCCAAAACGGCGTCAGGGAGACTCATATCATACTTGCGTGACTTGCTGTACCGTTGTTCAAACTCTATGATATAGGCCGCCATGTCCATATGTTCCGATTTCCGAAAAGTTCTGATAGGATTCATATGCACAATACTAGCAGATAATGAAACTGCTAGTGCTTGCTTCTTTGGTGGGAGTTCAGTGACTGACGAGCCGCCATATTTCAACTTCGTTCTTCCACGTTTCTTACGGGGCCGTTTGAGCGTCAAATTTCGGTGGATTCCTCGCCACTCGCCATCCTTCGTCTGTACGCTCTGCTACCAATGCCAAGTTCAACTAGAAGACGAATACCGAGTCAGACGAAGGTTTAATCCACGAAACCAACTCCTTTACAAAAGTTCCCACAACTGCTTATATACAATATTTACAGGCCGATGACATGAAGACACTCGACGAACGGAAGTGGAACTCTTCTGCGTAGAGCACATAAAGTGCCAATATATAAACATTATCACATGTGCCCGAAGCAGTCCATTGAAACACAGAGATATTGTGAGGGAGTGGATAGAGATTACAAGTTAACACCTTCAATATTATAAGTAAAAAAAATAGGTAAAAGTGAAAAAAATAGATTAATCTACTAATGTAATACGGTTCATGTATAGAAATAATATTAAACTTGCCATATCAATCTTTCATGTTTAAAACTTGACATTCTGAGCAAGTCTTCCTCTGATGATGTAGAGCTCAAACTTGTCACGCTTGACAGGTTTGAATTTCGAGCACTGTGCTCTGCAATAGTGTAAACAGCCAATCATCGTTGTTCGTGGTGCGTGACGTAATTGTTAGGATTTCGGGTTCGAGGATATGGCATTCTTTCAACGTCCGTGAAGTTGCTCGAAGCGGGGCCGCATTTTAACAGCTGATTTGAGAAAGGATTTTACCAAAACTGTGCACCGCCGCGTCATGTACAATCCGGGATTTGTGTTATGAAGTTTAACTGAAGTTTATTTGCTCTCAATTGAGCCTTTGAAATCCGGTAATTTCTCACGGAAAAGTGAATTTCAAGATGACGTCCCTTGATCTACATGTGGTGTGAGATGGGTATGTATATGCAATCCAGTTGACACTAAATCCCTGTGCTTGGGGCTGGCTCTAAGGCTCAGTGGCCTATTCAACAGTTTTTTTGCCATAGCACTAAAAAAACTATTACAGACTCTCACCTAGGGAGCCGCACAACAAAACCCCAGAAAAGATTAATTCGAACAACCAAACAAACAAACAAAAAAATAAGAACAGTTTTGAACAGTTTTACAATAGCTCGCGCTATACATTAACAGTGCCTTCGAAAACCTAAAAGCCCCGTATGACAATGTTATAATCAATACAGCGCCATCTATCTACAAAAGGAAAATGGTGATCTACGTCAAGGTCAACCCGGCCGGGCTGACCAAGACAAAAAATAAACAAAGCAAAACTCCCACCCAGGGAGCACCAGAAAAAATTAACTTGAACAAACAAACAAAACTCGCAGAAAAGATTAACTCGAACAAACAAACAAAAATAATAATAACAGTTGTAAACAGTTTTCCAATATCTCGCGCTATATATTAAAACAGTGCCTTCGAAGATCCAAAAGCCCCGTATGACAATGCTATATTGAATACAGCGCCCTCTATCTACACAACGAAAATGGTGATCTAGGTAACCCAGCCGGGCTGATCAAGACAAAAGAAAATCGCTACTCAAAATTTCACCATGTACAAACTGCAAAAACGTTCACGAAAATACTACACAAGAAATCTGGAATAATACCAGATTTAAACCACAGAAATACTCAAAATAACAGAGACGAAATTGCAAGTGCGAATGACTCAGTCTGACTACATCGGCATCCGAGCAACCCTGGGCGAGACTTCAGGAAATGGCATGAGGGGTGGAAAGTCATCTATAACTGCGGTGACAAACAACTTAACGATGATGACCAGCGACCTACCAAAGAGAGTCCGGATGGAGAACAGCCTTACAACCCCAGACATCGATGAGGTGCTTTCCATAAAGATCTGTCAATGAATGTCGATGGGATTACAGCCTGGTTGAATTCAGATGTTAGTGGGTGTCTATGGTTCTTCGTAAAACTTGCAGCAAACATTCTTTTCAATGCATGAGGCATGAGCTCTCTAGTTCGAAAGTTGTCAGCTTTTCCACCAGAAGAGACCCCTATGAAACCGAAAAATAAAGGCATCTATGTAATATCAGTGATGTCAGCCTATGTTGCAACAGTCCGTGGGATAGAGGTAGCCTTTGTCGTGGCCGTAACACGGTGGATCAATCCGGTGTAGCTCTTAGGTGTGGAAGGGAATAGCCAAGGTTCTGGGAGTGATGATGTTGTCATCCATGTTGACATCGATGCAGATTTAGAGGAAGGCGAGCTACCCTAGGGAGAAGATGGATCACCTGCTGAAACAACAGCTGGCAAACCAGACAGTGGTCATGAAAACATCTTCAGTGTGTCTTACTCCCATCAAGATTTCGAAGGTGATAGAAATCTATGATGACCAGTCCACATCAACAAAGACATCAGCACCTGTTCCTGAGGGATCATTATCAGCTGTGAAGCCTAAGACCTTCAAGTGACCCCTGTCCTCTAAGCGCCCATTTGGAAATCACCAGTGTTCAGAAATCTGTTAAGTCAACCAACGTATCATCAAAGAGGTCTTCCTTGTAGTCCCCGAGGCCCGCCCTCTGTACATGTTACTCGACAAATATATGTGAGATAATTGTTTCGGTGAGAAATTTAAGCCGTAAGAAGTCGGACATTACAGGTTAGTTTTCCTAGGTTTCTTGCATTTACCAGGTTACCCTGTTAAGGCGTTTATTCCATCAGACGACCATGATTCTCATCCATTAGCATCAGATGAGTTGTTTGAGCTGGTCTGTCATCACAGCTCCCGAGCCAGCGCATCTAATTCCGCTTAAGCCGGTCGCCACATGAACAGCTGCAATAAAGGTGCGGCTGAGATAATAAGGCTACGTCCGAGAATCCACCGTATTCTCGGGTCTGAATGTTAGGTGTCGACGAATACTTTCCTGTAGAGTCGTATTTTGTTGCTTTTTAGTCACCAGACGTCGTCAATTTTTCCCACCTCTTGCATATCGCTCTAATCGTCAGCTAAGCCCACATCATCCTCATCGTCATCAAAGGGGTCTTCCATGACAGCAAAGCCAACATCATCCTCAAATGGTCATCCCATTCGTGGGCCAGGGCATCATCCAGTCGACCTTCACATTCAGCCACTCTATCTTCATCAACTGCCACACTCAATCCACCACTATTGCTACAGTCACATATGTTGCCAAATTCATCAAAATCATCGCCTGCAAAACCGTCGACATCAGTGGTTAAGGATGTGAGGAAAGTGATGATATCGACAAAATACCCTCTTCCTTTCAGCAACGACAAACACCCAACACCACCACCTGGCAACAAAGTAGCCTCTACAGTCCACAGAATTCCAGGTGCATCGGAGGAACAGACTGGATTATCGGGGCGAGCTCGATGCATTCTGCGCCGCGGATGTCTTTCACTGTTACCTCCAGCTAGGCGAGGCTGAGACGCATGTGAAGAGATGTCCATTCCCGTTAACAAGGATCCTCCAGTGGCCACCTAGAGGGTGGCAGCAGATGAAGGGGAAGGAGAAGGTAAGGAGAGTTCCTTGTAATGCGCCTTGAGTGCCAGATAGATGAAAACATGACCATTGATGTTGATGACCTGCATGACAATTACAATATGTTGGCCCTGTCGGGTACACCGGTCAATTGTGATCCAGATGTGACTGTACAATTATCACGGTACCGGTATTACAACTATCAGTTAGTTGTTCAGATTATCCTCGACAAAGGAATTTCTCCTTCGAACAAGAGCTAGGTGGAAGAGATGTTCGAAGCTTTCGATAACAAGATGGACAAGTCCATCGACTTCCTTTGCACCCTTTTGGATAGGAGCGGCATTCCTCTTCGTCAGAAGATTAAGAAAACTGAATAAATATTTAGTATTTGAGACATTAAACGAAAATCTAACTGACAGGTTTTTCTAGCTTCCTGGCTATTTCTGAACTTTTGAAAATTCAAGAGAATTTGAAACTGAGAAGTGGAGAATGTAATATCCAGTGTATATTATATTGTTTTATTTGTCTAATATATTATTGTTGTACATAAGAATAGCACAGTTCTGACAATATTCCGAGTATATTACTTGAATAACTTTTAGAATTGAATTGTCCGATCATATCAGCTGGGGCCGGTTGTTCGACGAGCGATTAAACTAACACCACTATTAGCGCTAAACCACTATTAAATATCTAATCTAAGATTAACTAACACCGTGATTTAAACCCGTTGCTCAAACGTCAAAACGGACCAGTGTTAGTTAATCGCGCTATTAGCGATGTAATCTTTGATTAAAATTAATACCTATCCCACAAAGCCGTGTTTGTTGTCTTTTTCTTATTTACTTCCGGTTCGGTTGCGTCATCATGTCCGACAGCACATGTGTCCCCCCTACTGTCAAAGTGAAGAGGGAGCGGAATCCCAATTTTAATGAGCAAGAAAAGAGTACATTTCGGACATGTTTTTAAAATATAGGGAGACACTCACAGGAAAGTACAGCAATGAGGTAACGAAAGAGGAGAAGAAGAAAATTTGGCAAATTATCACCAATGGCACGAATTCGTTCGGAAACGCAAGCCGAACCGTACAGCAAGTTAAAGATAAATGGAAGAATATTCAGCAAGTTGCAAAAGCAAAATTCACCGAAATTATTAAGAGTCAGCGGCAGACAGGCGGGGGCCCGCCACCAAAACTCCCGAGCCCAACTACGGAGAAAGTCATTGAAAGTTACAAGGATACGCCACAATTTTGCGGGCTGGATGGATTCGAAAGCGCTGCAGTGCCAGGAGCGGAAACTATTATTGAGACGCGCTATTCAATTATTTATCGTGATTATTATTGAAATAAAAATGGTCAGAAGATAAATAAATATAGAACGATATGAATTTAATCCAGTTTATTCCGTGAAATTGAGAAAGAAAGACAATTTCTATGACTTACCACGTTTGTTTTTGTCGTCTGCTATCTGTTGACCTTTGACCCCGACGATCGAATACAATGACTGGGCCCATTTTCAAACATAGCGGAGTCGGTAAATTAGGTTTCAATGTACATCTCATGATCTAGGGCCTAATCCTTTGTCACTGTTTCAGTCGGTGTTCACATTTCTAAATAAAGGAACTAGTATCATGGTATTGACATTTTTGAGACAATGCCCATCTGCCAAACCATGAAGGTGAAAGAAATGTTCTACCGTGCCTCCATGGCCGAACAAATAGTAGCCTACGTCCACCACAGTCCAACCCTACTGTATTCACACAGCGCTTGCACTGTCTTGCCGGGCATCGTCGTCGGCGCAACACTATTTCTTCTACCGTACGTGTACTGGAAGCATACCGCCCTTTTTTTCACAAAACTCATCATTCGTCTTACGCCGTAGTCCTTGCTTTCCTCTCCGTCGATAAACTTTGGAAACAATTGTCCAGTTTCAAAATATCCGTTCGGATTTGTCATTGAAAGCTACAGACCATCCTCCCTCTCCAGTTATTCGAATGTCAACTGACAGAATGCTAAGTTTGAAATCTGAGGTGGATCTACTTTCAATTGGGGGGTTGTAAGGGTTAGTCCAAGGTGTGTTCCAGATTACTTCGTGTGGTGGTGGTGGCGAGGGTGTGGTGGCGAGGGGGGGGGGGGGCTTAGCACCTGATGTGGTTGCCAGAGGACGAAACGTGAACGAGGTGGCAAATTTGTGAATATTCTTAAACTGTAATCATGGTAATGGTCCCTCTTTGACACTGAAAGTTTTAAAAACGACGTTATACCCACACATTGACACTGATATAAACATGCAAGTAGGTCATGCTGATCTGCCACACAAAGCATGCTACTAGTAGTCTCCCTTTAAACAAACCAACCGTTTGAGGGTCCAGACCACTATTAAAATTTACATTGACGACAATGTTAAAAGCTGCTAACGTAATTGCATCTCCCCGATTGATTAATTAAGTCTAGACTCCCATATTTCGGCAAGACGTACCTTTATTCAAGTGCTACAACCGGACAGGCTTCTTGACGGGGGTCGCCCATCGAAATTTTGAGTTATGCGCGCTCGTACAAATTACGTCACAATTTTGGCTTTTTTCTCTGCTTTCAGAAAGCGGTGCACAGGCAGCCAAATAGTCCCTCTCAGCAACTCCTTATTAGGCCTGGAGTTAAAATGAAACTCACAGTTGAACTAAACACATATCATACTCCAATCATCCAACACTGGCCTTCAATTATTCCTCGCAACAGAGACTAGAAAAAGTATTGAAAACAATTCACTTCTCTGGCAGAGGTTGCCTAAAGGATAGGTACTATTTTTAATAGTGGTCTGGTACCTTGAACTGACTTATCTCGCAAGGGTTTAGGCGAGTTCATTCCGTATACAGGGATGCACGTATCGTGAAATGCATACTGTTCAGTCAGGATTTGTCAGTATATTCTGCCAGACCCAAGATGAGAATGCAAAAAATTGAAATAAATTGGGACTTCTTCTCAATACCAGAATGTGTGTGAAAAGGGAAGAAAATACATAGCTTAGTTCAATTAGTGACCCTGTGTTATGAATTATCCTATAATCTCCTCTGAATTTAGATACTACACAAATCTCAAAAGAATAATTGCAGTAACTAGAGGAGTAACTACGCAGTTTTGTTTGGGTCATACTAATGTCTGGCCTGTGGCTGACTGTCTTATTCATAGTTCTACATTGAGCTGTTGTTCACTGTGTGCATTGAGCTTTCAGGGCATACATTGAATAATTTATGTGCCTTTCACACAAAATTTCAACTATTTTTGTCTTTTACTATAATATTTATACATTTCTGGTTGTATCTTGTATATCTGTTGGTATGTAACTAAGATAGCATAGAAAGCTGATAGAATAATAATTCTGCCACAAGAATACCAAAATGCATCTCAGGACTTCTTTGAAATAGCAGAAATGCAACTTCGCTGGGTTGTGCTTAGTGGGTTCGTCGCGATATAGCTGAAATATTATTGGAAGCAACGTTAAATTCTATTCACTCACTATATTATGACCCTACATTTTTGGTCAACAGTTCATGAAGCTTAGCAGATGACCTTAAATAATTATTTTCTTTAAACTAGAGTAGGTGTCAGAGTGGGAAAGCAACTTAGACAAAGAAATGAAACAGAACCTGATGGGCATAAGCCTGGATAAATGTCCCCATCACCCCATCTCATTCACCCAGTCCAAAACATAGAACAGTCAAGAAATATTCATCATGAAATCTATCAGTTTAATTGAATAGTGTATAATTGTTGGTATTTGAAGCAAAGATTGATCACAGATGACTGCACGGTACATTTAATTGAACTTTGTATATAATCTGTACATGAGCCAAGAAATGCTAACAATAAGAAATATTATTCGAGTCTTGTATTGTTATTGCCACATCTGTGCAATTGGTATAAATTAATAAATCAATCAACAATAATAGATATTACATGATAACAATCCATATTATCCACTCGTAACATCTTAATACAATATATCACAGCTAGGTTAATGTATGAAACATATATTTAAAACACCCTTTGGATGCCTCTGTGCACAGGTCACGTGATATGCGAGTATAAAATACATTGAACATACAGACTGCAGAAAAATTTCAGCAATACTTGAGGTCAGTAATTCAAATTCCCCCTACCCCCTCCCCTCACAATGTAACATACAAGCAAGGGTTCCCAATGGGCAAAGATAGCAGTGCACAAGGTGAGCATCAATAAACAATGAAAAATAATTTAAAATCATAAAATCATCATAGCCATCTGAAAACCAATCATTTCATCAGTCAACATACAGGTAGCTCTCACCAAAGTTTGGTCAAGCCCAACTTAATAGATCTGCAGATATTCAGCGGACAAGAGCACATGTTGACGGATGGACGTACAAACATGGCAAAGACAAGACCCTGGGCTGAGGGGTAGAAACTTATAAATTTTCAATGATTTCCTGATTTTTAGGTCACCGTGACCTCTACCCCAATTTAGTATTCGACACATGAGTGTATCCACTCACCAATATATTGAACTGTGAACAGAAAACTGTCACAGGTATGGACCATGCAGACACAATGGTTCACTTATTTCCTGTTTTTAGGCCAGTGACAACTGACCTCGACCTCCATTTATGCACGTGACCCATCATTTCTCCGAGGGTATCCACTCACCAAAAATTGGAACTGCATGTAGATAGAAAACTGGTTGGTTGCTTGAAATTTAACGTCACACCTAACCTTATTGATCACACAGCGACGATGTCCCGAACAAACATACCCTAGCAAAACTCTAAACCTAACAAAAACCTAACCAAAACTACAAGAAATTTTGACTTCCGAATTTTGAAAATTAGGCTGGTGATCAGAATGGATCATCAGAGAGCCTAATTTGTTTGGCACTTTAATCTACCTCCTGTGCCAGACAAACATGGTATGATAAACCACGCAGCCCGAAGCGGGTGGGAGATAGAAAACTTTCCCAGATTTAGAGCGGACAGGAGGGGACGGACAGACAGAAACTGTCATCACATACGCCTGCCTTTTGGGGGTGTATTAAACAGACAGAGTGACAGAATGATTGGGTAGGCCTAGACAGATAGCAGACGGGAAATAATTGAAAACACATGTGTTTTTATGCTGCGAAAAGAATTCAAGTTCCGTTTGGTATTTTTTTACTGCAGCTTCAGGTCGACCATCAGCTTCAGCATCCGATGCCGAAGGGACAGGTTTGGTGACCCTGGTCACCATCAATACAGAGGACTTGAGTAGTCTGAATCTGTCCATGGACCATAGCACGACTGACCTGACCAACGATGTAGTCCCCCCTGCCTCCACTAACCAGAATCCCTCTGCCAACCTCCAAGAATATAGTTTCCCTGGAACTTATGTCATGTTAGATTCTCCCAGGCAACCAGATGGCAGTGATATCCTTTCTGCTAGCCTGCCAACTGGATCTGCAATAAAGCAAGAGCACTCTTCCTCATCTGACCCCCCTCAACTACTTAACCCCCCAAAGGCCAAGAAGAGGATGGTCACACAGCAGGATGTGTTGCAGAAACAGTTTGAAGTTTTGTCTGCTGAGAAGGAGAAGATCAAGCTCCAGACAGAGAAACTCAAACTTCAAATTTCTATTTTGAAGAGAAGGGTAGCTGTTTCCAGCTCCTCATCCAGCAGTGATTCGGATGATTAATGTCAATTTTTTTTTATTCCTGGATGGGGAGTTGTAAACTGGTATGGGTGGGTTTGGTATTATAGCTGCGCTCCATTATGACCATTTCATTTCCTCACACACACAATAAATTTGAACTACATTTTACTGGTTAGAAAAGATAACTAAGACTTTTCAAAATTTCAGCCTTAAAGGATAAGTTTTCCCTAATAAAACACTGAGAATCCAATGCTATAATTTTATCCTACTTTTCATTCCGAATTATGTCAGGGGGATTTCAGATTCAAGCCATAGCAAAAAAAAAAGAAACACACCTAAGCCACCTTTCATTTATCAGACCAAATTCTCCTGCAGATTTAAATCCTTAATTTTTTATTTATGCCCGTCCAAATTTTGATAGCACGTATTATTATACATCTATGTCCTTTAATCCAATCAAATGATTTCAATCGCACCACGTGTCCGTACAATACCCAGTCATATTGGATCCCAAAATGCCGTATTGAATTCATATTGTACGCTTTCTAAGGGAGGTAACTCTTTTTGTAATGGCGCCAAAATGAAGCTACATCGATCATCTGGAAAACTTAAATATCATTATATATCTACTTTCCGAACTTCATTTGAGACAAATTTGACTGACTGGGTAATCTTACTTTGTATTTAGAGACTGATAATAGATTTACAGGATATTTGGAATTACAGATTTAGTCTATTGCAGTCTAGGAATTTATGGGTCCTGTAGTTGAATTTATTGTTCAAGCTGAATATATCAATATTGTGTTGTTTTATCTAACAAAACTATATTGATTCAAACATACATGTGAATAACAAATCAATAACAAATAATTTAGTTTAATATTTCGATGACCTGTATAATAAATAGGTCATTATACAGTGCTTTGTACAATATGGATTGGTATAGTACTTGTCCATGTTGTGATGAAAACCCGCATTGGACGAGATGACTTGGGCGTCGAGTCCAATATGGGTTTCCATCACAACATGGACTTGTACAATACCAATCCATATTGTACAAAGCACTGTAATAACCGAATATTATGGTATGGCATCATCTGTCTGTCCGTTAACATTTCTTGTGAATGCAGGAGAGCAAAGATTTCTTTGCTGGATTATTTTTCGAATTTGCCACATATTATCGTCACCATGTGGAAATGCGTATGTGAGCTTTTTGACCCGACACGATGTTATCTCCAGGGTTATACCCCTTGAGCATGAAAAGAAAACTGGCCGTCTTTATATCTGAGACAGTTTTTCTAGCTATATAGTTCCAATATTTGGTGAGTGAATACCCTATTGAGAGACGATGTGTTACGTGAGGTCGAGGTCAGAGGTCAAAGGTCAACAGCCTAAGAAACAGGAAATCACTGAGCCATTCATTTCTGGTCTATCCACAGTTGCAATTTTTTTAGAGTGGCTACACTAGGTGGAGACGATGTGTCGCATATAAAAAGGTCTAGGTCTAAGATCACCATGGCATACAAATCATGAAATCATTGATCATCGACAGTTTTCTATCTACAGTTCCAATTTTTGGTGAGCGGATACCCTGGGGGGACGATGTGTCGCATACCAAATGTAGGTCAACATCAACGGTCAAGATCACCGTGACCCCATAATCAAGAAATCATCAAAAGTCACATTTTTTTCATTCGATACATTAGGGAACTTCAATATGCAGCAGAGTGGAGTATTTATTTCATAAATCACCCAGCAAGAAATAAGGAAAGTGATAATATTATAAATCACTTCTTGAGGTGATGAAGCGGTTAGGGAGAACTACATGTACCTGCCCAAAATGGAGGTGAAAAGTGTCTAATTTACTTATATTCATTACACCAAACCAATTTGTACGTTCCCACTTAGAACTTTTCTTGCCATTGTCAATTTTGTCTCATGAACCAATCAAACACAGCACACGCCTCCTCTATAGGCTGACATAATGTCAATGCCAGCCAATTTTGGACACCGTCCCAAAGCATGTTTGGGAAAGATGATGGATAATACATCATGCATATTCACGAGGCTATGCAGGCTGTGTTTCAACAATAATGGCAGCCCGTCCGATTAAGAAAAGTTCAGAGTATGAGCATAGAAATTGGCTTGGTGAATGAAGATGAATTTATCAAATAAATTCATGAATATATTGAACTAAAAAAAGATGTGCCATAGTTCATATACATGTATGGTACCGGTATATCTGAATCAGATGTTATTAAGAAATTGTTTATCTAATTTGCATAATAAATGTTCCAGATCAATTATTAAACTAGGCATATTTTCACTGGAAAATCACTTTCAGAAATTGTAACAATATACAGGCCAATCCCCCTGAAGATTTTGGAGTGTTTTGATGAATACATCAAAAGTTATTAAACAAAAACAACCTAATTTTACCTCCATTTCAGTTAGATACTGATCTATGTAGTTATCTCTAACATGAAAAGATTATCACATGTACAGTTGAGCCCCAGTCTGGTGAACATATATGGCTATTTCTTCTGTTGTTGTTGTTACATGTTATGTATATCTTTTTACAATGAGACAATTAAATCCTTAGATGTTACATGTTCATTTAGTATTGAAATTTTATCACTTGTTATATGAATTCCATTGTGAACACTACAAAGCCTTCATACATGTGCATATTAAAAGACACGTATTGGTTGGAAGTTGTTGTGAATGTATCATGCTTTCATCTCAGCTGGACGGATACAATACAGTAGACATGGCAAAGGCAATAATCACATTCAATTCCCACCTGCTGATAGCAGAAATGAATCATCAGGTATATATTTATGACATAGGGCCATTTCCTCATTTTAGTATTTCAGATTGCCTCTATTTATGGAAATATTAATGGTAAAACTACTGAATCAAGATTGGAGAAAACCTGTCTCTGGAAAAATGAACCATGCATAGCACTGAGAACTCCTCAGTCTTGGCAGTATTAAAATAGGACCATTCTTGAAGAACAAGCAGTTCATGCTAACACGCAGTTGGCGATAAAACAGTTCAACATAGGGAATAAAAAAATATATGACAATATGACTAACTTTTGAAAGGTTTCTTTACCATGATCACATGCCTGTGTGATTTTGTCAGTTATGATGTTTGTTTGAGGGGGCATACAAACTATTTACATGGTCAGTGTGGGGAATTCTTATCGGTCGAGCCGTCAGGCGAGACCGATAAGAATTCCCCACACTGACCATGTAAATAGTTCGTATGCCCCCTCAAACAAACATCATAACGATTTTATTATGCCGAAGAGCCTTTGTTTAAGCCGAAAAAGCCACAACAACAACGATTAAATGTGGTTTGTTTTCGTAAGATAATTTCAACTGATTCACATTCCCTGACCTAATACGAAACAGGTTCTACGAGTCGCGCATGCCCACAACGTCTTTGGGTTGAATGCAAACGCTG
>JAVTVY010038886.1:0-17133 GCA_036873755.1 Hanleya hanleyi
GGGTTCGGACATGACTGTACTATACATATACATAGATTTCTATAGATGCCCTGATACCATACTTACCTTGGGTTCGGACATGGCTGACTCTGATTCAATTGATTTGAGGCTGTTCTCATCTTCCATCTTTATTTGGCTCAACGGAGGGGCTAATGTATGTTCATGTCCTGTTATAGCAGATGTACATGGCACAGAATCAGCCCAGTGAACATCCGGGTATTCTTGCTTCACTCGAACCCCAACAGAGTTTTCCAATGATTGTTGACCGCTGCCACTGTCGAGTGCATTATGTAGTACCACTTCTGGTAGTACAGTAGCCTCCTGTTTAACCCGTCCCAGTGTTACTGAGGAAATCACGCGGTCACACTGATGATTCAGGTGTGGATTTACTGTGTCCCTCCAACAGTTGTTGATGAATTCCTGTTCTACCATTGATGCTGGATATTCCAAAGAACCTTTAAAAAAAGGTATCTGTTCTTGGTCTCTTTCTGCCATTCTTCGCAGAAATGTTTGGGCCTACTGATATTCATGAATCTGTGAACATAAAGAATACATTTTGGATTCATTCAAAATTTGATCCCTAAATATGACTAAAAGCATACAGTGAACACAGAGACTCATCAATTGATATAGTAAGCTTACTTGTTCATTCATATGGTAATGTACGAGAGCAGTGTATCTTTTTTTTTTGTTATGTATGTAGTTTTATCAAACTGTATATTGGAGATTAGAATGTTTAGTCGGTGGTTCTGTGTCCATAACGACCGTAGATATATGCTAAGTGAATACAACAACCAAACCAACTTCGATTGCATGATATACGGTACCGTAGTGCAGTAAGCTTATACTGTTGTTTTGCCAGTGCCATTTTCTATACTGCATGAAAACAAGTTCGCGTGCTAAAAAGCAATATTTAAAGAAAATGGCCCTACCAGAGCTACCAGTCGCCATGTTACTGGGGAATCCGCGCGGTCATACACGTATTGTGGAGGATTCAAGTTTGAAACTGATGTGCCTCTCCAGCATTTGTCGAGGAATTTCTGCTCTACGGTAATGGACACTAAAGCAAAGGCATAGATCTAGGTTCTGAAAGACCTACCCTCCTTAGAACATGTATTTAAATTAGCCGCATCAGCTGTGTCACCTACACAACGGTTGCAAATAATATAACCATGTTTCTCCAGTTTATAATGCACATATTATTTCTACCACCTTACCACTGTATATATGTTCTTTTTTTTTGCCCTACCCTGCATCAATGAGTCGAACAACACGTACTAATCGAACACCGCCCGCCGTCTACTTTCTCAAGCATAAGACAGAGAACACCAGCATTTTGAGAATATAGCACCATGTGATTTTTTTCTTGTAGCACCAGTGAAAAAATACCCATCAAGTTAAGAGTGGGTTCACAGATAAACAACAACAACAAATCTTTGTCTCTTTCTGCCTTTTGACTCAGAAATGTCTCTGATACTCGTGAATCTGTAAACATAATTAAGGAATATACATTTCCATTGTTAACAGGTCAGGGATATATATCTACACTGGGATAAAAAATTTTACTCCCATATTTTCAAGCAAGCATATTTTGGTGGAATTTTATTCTGTTCGTATAAAGGCAAGCAGTGGTTAGTGACGGGAAGTATATTTCATGCAGTATAGAAAATGTCAGTAAAATTATACAATCGTCGTGTGAAGTAGATTCTATCTTATTTTTGTAGTTTAGATGCTAAAATTCGCCACTGCTGTTTAGTTATGAAAAGTGATCAAAATATCCCAATTGTTTATCCTGTAATCATCCAGTCACATTTCCAGCTTTCGACCCTCATTGTACCGACCTGTGTCGAAATTATTTTTTTGGCAAGCCCAGAAAAAGCGCGCGCGACAAACACATCATCATGGAGAAAATCGTAATCTATTTTTGAATCGGAATCCGGACGTGTACTCTGATGGAAATCCCCAGCTAAAAGCCAACTCCAGCCACAAAGCTCACTGTCTACGAAAGCGATAACTTCCCAGATGTTTCCAAGGAGCAGATATGAAATAACCCAGAAGCAATCTTTAAACTTGCAAAATATATTTCCCGATATATAGCAGATTCCTATTTTGATATGGAGATGTATTTAACGCGCGCATTGGCTATTGCATGTGAAGGCATCAGACTCCTAAATAATTTACACGTTCGGCAGTGTTAACAAAATTGTACCTGGCGGATTCCCTAATTGAGTTTAGACTCTCTTTTTTCTACAAGAAGTAGTTTATTTGCTACAAGGTGACAAACTTCTTGTCAAACATTATCCGTCAAAGTTTCAAGCTGTGCGCGCCTCACATGAGGTCCTAAATTATTTTGCTGTTTTCTGCCTTTTCTCTGCCTGCTGAAAGCAGTGCTCAGGCCCCACAAATAGTCCCCCGGTGAGGCATGTTATCGAGCAGTGAATCGAAATAAAATTTGCAGCTGAATAAAACAAATACCATACTTCTCACTGGTACAAACGGCTTTCCATTAATCGTTGCAACGAAGGCGGACAAAAAACGGAGAAAATTCTGGTCTTTGGCAGAGATTACGTGTAGGAGCCCGAGGTCTGAAGAAAGAGAATTGTTATGCTTTGTCGTACAGGTTGAAATATGTCTATTATATCCCCCGATTGCTTCCTGAGATAAATGGCTACAGTTTTGACAGTGGAGAATATTCCTCCTTATAACTCGGTCTCAGGCTCGGCCAAAAAGCAACGAGTAAGGTATGGAATACGTAGCTGATAACATAGTTGACACCTTTGACACCAACACAAATCATGCCCAACATATCCCTTAGTCCGAGCTTCCTGTGACCCTTCACGCCAGACGACGGATAATTTCTGAGAGATTGTCTGGTTAGGGTCACAGTTCTCTCCAATAAATAGAAAAAAAAACAAACCGCAAAATAGGAGCGACCACAGGGTAGCGCTACCTCATCCCAGTTAAAATTATTCAGCCCAAATTTGACAAGATCCGTTTCGTTCTTCGTCTATTACAGTAGTATCAACAACTTTACTTTCATTTAATTTGCTTCAACGACGATTTTCGGGGCTGATTTTTCCAATTTTTTATTTGCCCAATTTTCTTCGCTGAAACTGCCTGGTTAACCAGTAAAATAATCATTCATTGGAGAAAAAAAAAATACATTTGAGTACTTTTACGAAAACAAAACATTAATTTTGAAGGAATACATGGGAAACAGAACTTTCCAGTTACAACCCGCGCCTAATGTCATCCATTTCAATTTACTCATGATGCTCTGCCCCAAGTATTATGCTACATGCTCGAAATAACTTCAATATCATAAACGCCTTCATAAACGCGTTTCGATCAGAGCAAACGCGTTTTGATAAAAGAAAAATTAAGCGATATTGAAAGCGTTACGTTTCCTATAATCGTTTGGAACGCGTTTACAGTTAGTTCCATTCGCGTTTCGCTAGGTCAAACTAAACGAAAATAACCGGACACTGAACGGTTTTATCCCTGTGTAAGTTCAGTTCAATGGTTCGGTGATTCTTTTCACTCACAACCGACCAAGATACTAACAAGAGCACCCTTCAATGTACTCTCCCTATGCAGATCTTGGACATACTATCGGACCTGCATTCTGCCCCCATACACCACTGTTACTAGTCACCTCCAAATCAAAATAGTGACTCCAAATCTTGCTAATGACATTCATGGTTATATAAACGTTCGCTCGCAACATCAAATGCCTTACAGTTGCCACTGTCTTGTATTGACTTGCTGCAAGTCAAATTATCCGAAATTGAAGGTATGTGACACCGTGTCAACATTATTATTATAATTTTGCAGACGATCGCAGAGTTGGTCAACTCCAGTCGTTTCTCAATTGGACAGGCGATGTTTTGCACCATAGCTGACGGTGAACGTCACGGTGGCCTTTGTGGACAAGTGATACAAAACTAGGCAGGATAGTGTATTCAGGGTCTGCATCGGGAACGTAACATCAATGACGAAATGTATCAGCTTAGCACGTGTAACCCCCTCAGTTTTGCACATGGACAACCTACTTTTCTTGTGATAACTCGTATCAACGGGGAAATTAATCCCTAGGACATCAATCTTTTTATCGCTAGGTCAACAGAGACAACAAATTGCATTCTATAATAAAACGCTTGAAATAGTTTATGATGTCCCATTCTGGAATACTGTCCGGAATTCTGTGCTAATATGCCCCAGTGAGAGTCCCATGTGCGTAAACTGACCTAACTTCTGAGGGGGTGGGGGGGGGGGGATATATTCCCCAGTTTCCACATGTTTATCAGTCATTCGAAATTTCCAGATCGCAATCAATGAAAACTTGCATAAATGGTCACTTAGTCCATCACTACATCTCTCGAAAATGAATAAACGGATGACGTTTTAACCTTCTTCTGCTATGTGCAGAATGGAGACCTTCAGGGAGCCAAGATGTTCAAATGCCTGACCTGTTCGGAACTTACTACTTGAACTGGTTATGTTGAAGTGTGTCGTGTGTCAACTCCAGTCGTGTTTAGAGCAAGCGTTCTTTCTAATTAGAGCGCCGACTGACATTGTAGCTTTTCTCCGACGAATGATTGTTTTAACTCGGGCATCTATTTATATAGATGCCCGGATCCCATGCTTACCTTGAATTCGGACATGGCTGACTCTGATTTAATTGATTTGAGGCTATTCTCATCTTCCGTCTTTATTTGCCTCAATGGAGGGGGTAATGTATGTTCATGTCCTGTAAAAGCAGATGCGCAGGGAACAGAATCAGCCCAGTGAACATCCGGGTATTCTTGCTTCACTCGAGTTTTCCAATGACTGTTGACCGCTTCCACTGTTTGAACCCATGGGGCATGAAGAGTCAAGTGCATTATGTAGTACAGTAGCCTCCTGTTTAACCCGTCCCAGTGTTACTGAGGAAATCACGTGGTCACACTGAGGATTCAGGTGTGGATTTACTGTGTCTCTCCAACAGTTGTCAAGGAATTGCTGTGCTACCGTTGATGCTGGATATTCCAAAGAACCTTCATAAAAGGGCATCTGTTCTTGGTCTCTTTCTGCCATTACTTTGACATTGTAGATTTTCTCGGACGAATGATTGTTTTAACTCGGGCATGCTTGCGATGGCGTCACTCTCGGTCATGACGTCACTTCCGTGTGCATCATGCAACGACTTTTAGGTATACAGCAAAAATATACTATGATTTATTAACATAGAACAAAATCATGTTGCCAGGCAAGACTATACAGATTTACCTCCCTTTGCACAGACATTCGTGGCATCTAAAAATCCTGATCTCGATCGTTGTTATGATGCTGTACTCTAGCTCTCCTTTAATTTGTTTTCCCAATTGTAGTTCATGTTGCTATGTTGGCTGATAAAGCACTCTGTCACCTGGGCAGCTGAGGTTTGTAAACAGAGTCGGTCCTGATTATGCCCTTGTTGTTTTGTGCTATTTTTGGCATGTAACTATAGAGGAATTTCTCGTACATGCTGGGGTTATCAGGCAAGCACTGGAGTGTTCCAGGCAGCTGTTTACTTTAAAAATGACATTACTATTTGAATTGGAGCGATATTTGAAGCCGTTTGCTTATGCTTTGTGTTTCATAAGACGCTTCCGATAACAGTGAAATGAAAATGAGAGCGCAGTGGCCGGATTATAAAATCTGATAGGTTCTTTAAAATGAGATACTCCTTTGCCGTATTCTGAATATGTTCTGTCTGTCGGACTGTCATATTTTTAGCTCTTTCATAGTCTAGATATTGGACCGTTGACCGAACGATAAAATAGCACGATCATCAGCAGGATGAATTGGCTTACAGATCCTAACTCTATCATCGCTTCAGTTCGAGGCTGGATAACCCGGATAGCATTATTCAACTGTCTTTATGGAAGAATATCCACTGACATATCGAAATAGGCTCGCTATATTTATTGCTGAACGAGACAGATTATCAACAAATATTCTGGGTCATTGCTAAATAAAGTACAAGTTAAAACACTCGTAAGACAATCAATGAATTTATTAACCCTCTCAGGACCGAATTAATTCTACCGGAAGGAAAAATCTGATATTATGAGAAAATGATCCCCTTGGCCAAATATAATCAATTTCACAAAAAAAAAATTTCCCCTGCTGCCCGCAAAGGATTCTGGGAACGTTGCAAATTTGCAACGTTAGCCATAAAAGTCAGCTATAATTTTTCCCAAAAAAGAAAAATACAGTTTTCTATGTCTTTATAAATAAGTCATTTGATATGAAAGCTGCTATATTTAAAGACGAAACAGGTTTGAAATTCGTGTTGTGTGGGATCAAAATCTCCCTTTACAGCAGTGAGGCCACCTCACAACTGGGCAAATGTTGCAAATATGCAACAACTAATAGGACACCTGAGGTCAAACGTTGCAAATTCGCAACAACAGAAAAAAACAATTTCTGGGAAAATAACTATGAACAATTTTACTTATTATACAGCATCTACTCTATCTATACTAATTCCTCTTATTACCTATGCGGTACAATATTGATTATGACAGAGGGTTCTTGTGATATTTACCTTAATTCGGCAAGTGCACAACCAGATTTCTTCTCACATGCAAGCTGCCATATTGAAAGGATTCTAACTATGCCACCTGGTGAGCTGAGTATGAACTCTAGGTTGCAAAAGAGCAACAATGTCCTTCAGTGTTACCTAAATACATATAACATGAAAAACCATATTCATGGATAAATAGCTGATTGGCTAATGAGCTGTTGCTAATTTGCAACGCGCGCCTGGAGAGGGTTAAAACCGAAATACTGTACTGACATGACCGAGGCACTGAAAGTGTTATAGAATTCAGAATTTCCCCTTTTAGAACACTTCAGCTGCTAAAATCAAAGACTACATAGTATTTCATAAAAGGTTCTAGGCCATACTCACATGATCGAACCGTTCATTCACTGAAGAATAGTTCCTCTTTAAAGCGAACATGTTCTTCTCATATATATACTAATGCCATTTAGAAAGTAGTTAACATTTATATCCAATTATTTTTAGGATGACACTTTCTCAGTAAAGCACAAATACTAGTGCTGGATGGGTCAGTCCCGTGCGAGACTCGAACCCGCGTCCTCAGAGTTTGGCACCAAATAGCCAGCAGTAAATGCAAGCAGCCTAGACCACTCGGCCACCTCAGCTTCTACAACAGAGGAAGTTCGGAGATCGGAGTCTAGATTACGTACATTTACTACTCCTCTGATAGACATATAATGGCACAGCTCCTAAAACTGATATTATGTATATACTAATGCCCTTTAGAAAGTAGTTAACATTTATATCCAATTATTTTTAGGGTGACACTTTCTCAGTAAAGCACAAATACTAGTGCTGGATGGGTCAGTCCCGTGCGAGACCGACCCATCCAGCACTAGTATTTGTGCTTTACTGCGAAAGTGTCATCCTAAAAATAATTGGATATAAATGTTAACTATTTCCTAAATGGCATTAGTATATAGGAGAAGAACATGTTCGCTTTAAAGAGAAACTATTCTTCAGTGAATGAACGGTTCGATCATGTGAGTATGGCCTAGAACCTTTATGAAAAACTATGTAGTCTTGATTTTAGCAGCTGAAGTGTTCTAAAAGGGGAAATTCTGAATTCGATAACATTTCAGTGCCTCTCGGCCACCTCAGCTTCCACAAAAGAGGAAGTTCGGAGAGTCTAGACTCCGATCTCCGAACTTCCTCTTTTGTGGAAGCTGAGGTGGCCGAGTGGCCCAGGCTGCTTGCATTTACTGCTGGCGATTTGGTGCCAAACTCTGAGGACGCGGGTTCGAGCCTCGCACGGGACCGACCCATCCAGCACTAGTATTTGTGCTTTACTGCGAAAGTGTCATCCTAAAAATAATTGGATATAAATGTTAACTATTTCCTAAATGGCATTAGTATATAGGAGAAGAACATGTTCGCTTTAAAGAGAAACTATTCTTCAGTGAATGAACGGTTCGATCATGTGAGTATGGCCTAGAACCTTTATGAAAAACTATGTAGTCTTGATTTTAGCAGCTGAAGTGTTCTAAAAGGGGAAATTCTGAATTCGATAACATTTCAGTGCCTCTCGGCCACCTCAGCTTCCACAAAAGAGGAAGTTCGGAGAGTCTAGACTCCGATCTCCGAACTTCCTTTTTTGTGGAAGCTGAGGTGGCTGAGTGGCCTAGGCTGCTTGCATTTACTGCTGGCGATTTGGTGCCAAACTCTGAGGACGTGGGTTCGAGTCTCGCACGGGACCGACGCATCCAGCAATAGTTTTTGTGCTTTACTGAGAAAGTGTCATCCTAAAATTAATTGGATATAAATGTTAACTACTTTCTAAATGGCATTAGTATATACATAATATCAGCTTTAGGAGCTGTGCCATTATATGTCAATCAGAGGGGTAGTAAATGTACGTAGTCTAGACTCCGATCTCCAAACTTTCTCTTTTGCGGAAGCCGAGGTGGCCGAGTGGTCTAGGCTGCTTGCATTTACTGCTGGCGACTTGGTGCCAAACTCTTGAGGACGCGGGTTCGAGTCTCGCACGGGACCAACCCATCCAGCACTAGTATTTGTGGTTTACTGAGAAAGTGTCATCCTAAAAATAATTGGATATAAATGTTCTTCTCATTCAATCTTCAATGAATGTCCGTTCAACAGGAGTTTGCTTTTCCTTTGCAACTAGGTTTAAAGATATTGCTTTGTTGTGTAAACAATGAGCATTGTATTTTATTCAAATGGTCCTTCATATAATATCTGTTATTGTTTTATATTTGCGGTGATGCAATATCTAGTACCGCTTTGACTATATTCAGATATAGTCATCCAAATTATTATCTGCAATTTGCGTTTGACAGGAAATGATAGATTCTATCTTGAACAAAGCTACAATTACGAAACGAGAACAACGCTAGCTAAGTGTATTAATGCTTGAATAGGTTATGTCCATTGTGTTTCTTCAAATGCATGTCATGCCCAGTGTGTTTCTTCAAATGCATGTCAAGATGTCCTTTCTGAACAGCTTTGTAATCACACAGAGAGCACTTGTATGGCTTTTCTCCAGTGTGAATCCTCATATGGATTACAAGGTCGGACTTCCTAGTACTGCCAAACTTACATAGGGAACATTTATATGGCATTTCGTCCCCACTGTGAATGAACTTATGTCTACCGAGCTGTGAACTCGTGCCACAGCTATAATCGCATTCGGGGCATTGGTATGGTTTCTCCCCAGTGTGTGTTCTCATATGCCTGACAATAGTAGATTTATCGGAGCACCTCAACTCACACAGGGGACATTTGTGAGGTTTCTCTCCAGTGTGTATTCGCATGTGCCTCTCTAGTTTATTTTTCTGGGCAAATCTGTGACCACATAGGGAACATATGTGTGGTTTTTCTCCAGTGTGTGATTTCATATGTCTGGAAAGTTCAGATTTCACGCAACATCTATAATCACACAAGGGACATTTGTGTGACTTTGTTCCTGTGTGTCTAGTCATATGTGTGACGAATCCATTTCTGGTCGTCAAGATAGTGCCACAGATAGAACACGTATGTGCCGTGTTTCCAGTGTGTTTTTCTACATGCGCATTGAACATTGATTTATAAGCACAGCTGAAATCACACCTGGAACACTTGTATGGCTTCTCTCCGGTATGCTTTCTCATATGCAAGTTCAGCTTGGCTTTATCTGGAAACCTGTTATCACAGAGACAGCATTGGTGTGGCTTTTCGCCGGTGTGTGTTCTCATATGCCTTTCAAGGTCTCTCCTATGAGCAGAGCTATGCTCACACTGGGAGCATTTGTATGGCTTTTCTCCAGTATGTGTTCTCAAATGAGCATCCAACTGAGCTTTCTGAGCACAGATGTGGGCACACAGAGAACACTGGTATGGTTTTTCCCCAGTGTGCATTCTCATATGTTGAATAAGATGACATTTTCTGGCGCTTCTATAACCACACACTGGGCACATATGAGGCTTTTCCCCGGTGTGTGTCCTCATGTGCGCTACGAGGTTACATTTCTGGGCACTCCTGTGATCACAGAAAGAGCACTTGTGCGGCTTTTCTTCCTCATCTTCATGTGTTCTCCTGTGCTCAACTAGGTCAGACTTTTTGGCACACATATAATCACACAGTGAACACACGTATGGTTTATCTATATCTTGTTCAATGTTTGACTGCTCTTCTTTGTGCTGTCTCATATGTCCAGTGAGCTTAGATTGCCTCGTGCAGATATAATCGCACATATTACACGTGTAATAAATTTCATCAGTTTCTAAGACTGCATACTTATCATCACAGCTGCCTATACCATTAAGGGAACTCGTCTTTACAGGGAATTTTGTTTCATTCTTCTGTGTAGTATTTGCATCTTCAGCATCCATTTCAATGACTCCCTCCATTGACACATCACACGCTGATGTTGTTTGAACTTCATACAATGTAACAGGAATCAGAGTTTGGCATGCAATGAGATCAGATGACAGGGAATGTGTGTTATTGACGTCAGATTCCAGCTGAAAAAAAAATAAAATAAACAGAGATTACTATTGCATTGCACGAGACGCTCAATGCTCATCCATTAGCATCAAATCAGTTACTTATTTGAGCTGATCTGTCATCACAGCTCCCGAGCTAGTGTATCTAATTGCTAGGGGCTGTGTGTTTACGTCGTAGTTTCCACATGAACAGCTGCAATAAAAGTGCGGCTGAGATATCCTAGAATCCGTATTCTAGTCAGAATATGAGGTACAGAGGTGGGCTTTCCTGTGAATTGGAGCGATATGCAAGAGGTGGGGAAAATTGACGACATCTGGCGGATAAAAAAGCAACCATATGACTACAGGAAAGCTTCCGTCGGTACTTCACATTCAGACTCTAAAATTCGGTGGATTCTGGGACGTAGCCTTAGTATTTCAGCCGTGCTTTAATTGCAGATGTTCACGTGGAGACGATACAGTATCCAAAAGTTCCCTAGCACCGGCTTAAGCAGAACTAGATACGCTAGCTCGGGAAATGTGATGACAGATCAGCTCAAACAGTTAACTCATCTGATGTTAAGGATGTCCGGTGCTGGTAAATTAAAGTAATTAACTTTTGAATAATGTATGTTGTTGCGTTCATAATTGTGTAATACGAGGAAAAACAAAGAAAAAAAGGTTGGTGTGCATTTTTTAGCTGCAGGCAACGTTAAATGGACTGATCCATGTTCAATTGATAACCCAGAAAAAATGGGGAATAGCCCTAGTTTTGAAGCATATTCATGAAAAATTCATATAAATAGTACCGGTATTTATTTTTTCCTTTATTCTAACTGTTTGAAGATAATTACAATGTCTATCAAAATTTATCAAATTGGATGGATGTTGCCGTACAAAATTCTCAGCTAGAAGGATTTTAAAGGAAATCCCTATCTCTTAACCTAGGAAAGGGAGATAACCCAACAGGAAAAACAGGCAAAATGGCTGCCAAAGACAAAAAACACCAGCGGTCATCCTTAATGGATGAGCATCGAGTATGTCTGATGTAGTAAACGTCGAAACATGAATAATCCTATAGTCATGTGAAGTTATATGGTTGATTTTTAGTTGTCAAACATTGACAATTTATCTCATCTCTTAGATACCTCATCACTCTGAGAGCAGCATCTTCACCACGTCGATGATTAACCACCTTGGATATTTACATCAATTTATGGAGTTTTATAGAAATAACAATGCAGCAATTGTACAACGTTTGATTTGTCAGTTCAAATTAAAAAGATAAAAATAAAAAAAATCCAAGATTGTAATTAGCCTGTGGAAAAAATATTAGAAATTCCAGCCAATCATAGATGTACAGTCACATGGCCAGTTCCCACTCACCAAAGTGGTTTTATTGGAAAATCAATAACAGGATCGCAGGACAAATGTCTATAGAATTTATTACCAAAGTAACTTAGCTGATGATGAACTGAACTGCAGGGAATCTAAGATTACATTTCCTAATGAGAGGTGTCAGTTCCGAACCACTGTCGCCAGTTCCGACCCACTGTCGCCAGTTCCGATCCAGCCTCGTTTTGGCATTGACATTTGACCCAGATATATACAAATGTAATCGTCAACATGCTAACTTCTCCCCAAAAATAGGGTCCTATTGAATATTTCGTTCTGCATGTCTTCATCTCAGAAGGGTTGGAGGGTGATTGTGTTATGGTCCAGCTGATCATATTGGCAAGATACATGTAGGTTGAACACTGAAATATCTTCGATGACTTATAAGCATATACTCACTGGAGAAAATGTTAATTCACCATGTTCACTGGTAGTAGGGACTCCAGTAGAAATTTCATTTAACTTTCACAGTTGTTTAATTCTGGGCTTTTGAAAGCTGGAATCATTACAAGACTAATGCAGTTTGAATTATCATAATCGGGTGAATATTGACGAATATAGAGCTGCCTGAAGTTGCCGGTTTGGTCCACTTCGCGGGAAAAGAAGTACCCATCAAGCCCATATATATCAGGGTTTAGCAATGGCACCGAAATATGGTAATAAATGACAAAACAAACACCAGTTTAAGTTCATATTCAGTTCTATTAATCATATTTCGATGAAATTTGCCACATTTATTTGTTGGTTCCGATACATGCGGAAAATGTTTTCTCAGCAGATGTATGGATATTTTGAACCTATTTGCATAAATTTGCATATGATGCGGTTTATTGTACCAAAAATGTCTCGAAATTGTAAAACGCATGTTTTCATGTCGACCACTTTCCAATCCATTGCATTCACATGAGGAACAATCCTACATTCTTCCAAAGACAAGTAAAACTTATGCAGGATATGCATAACTGATGCATGATTGGCCTATTACTGTAGCTAATTTACATAAATTTGCATATTCAGCAATAACCATATTGAGACGCTACACCACAGTGTCTTTCAATATATCCAGTTTTTAGGGCTAATATTATAGATATTTGACCAAAATTAAATTTGAACAATCTATGCTATGGAGAGAAGCTATAGTTGTGACAGGACTGGCCCATCTCTCCAACTAATTTGCATAGATTTGCATATGATGTGGTTCCTAATATAAAAAAAATCTCGGAATTGAATTACACGTTGTCATGTGGACTGCATTTTAACCCATTTGCAATCACAGCAACAATCCTACATTCTTCCAAAATGATCCTTCTGCAGAAAATGCATAACTGGTACATGATTGATCAACTTTAGTAGCAAATTTACATAAATTTGCATATTCAGCAATAGCCATATTGAAGACGCAAAACTGCAGTGCCGTTTGTATGTCCTGTATTAATGTAGAGACTCCAGTAGAACTGACAGTAGTCGGGCGAAAATACTTTTTTTTGTCCATTATTGACTTGTATAAATCTTGTATTTTCTTCAATAAAACTAGTAAATCTTACCAAAATCACGAAAATAGTGTTTCTTCGTTTTTTACTGTTGCTTTATTTTCATTATGAAAATTATTGCAGTGTACGATACTTCTATAAGAAATCCGTAATATGTGCTACCCACTTCAGCGCATGAACATCATTTTTTCACACATATCGTCAGCTTCTCGATTTTTCCAAAGATGAGCCAAGGAAAATATCTGTCTGTCAAATATTTCTCTTTTATTCGGGCACGACAATGTGGGGTAGCTGCTGCAGTTTGCAACATTATTGCATGGGGAAAATGCTCTGTCCAGCATCTGCGACCATGAGGGAGTTTTGCAGGCCAGAATAGATGTCATTATCAGCTAAGCAGCCCGGTGAGGAGGTTTCTGAAATGCAGAAAAAAATATGTGCATGACGATATACTCTAGATGACCTGTACAAAGAGAGAAGATGAAGAAGAAAATATAGAATATACAGTTCTATTGAGACCTATTGATCCATCATGGGTATTCAACTGTTTTTAAGGTCCTATGAAAATAGGATGAGGCTGTTGATAGGTGTACAGGCTCTAGGAAACGTTGTGGGTGAAGGCATACCAGTTCTATATTGTTAATTAAAATATTAAAAGGAGTCTGTGGAGTTATAGGTAGGCAACCATCAATGGGCGCAAAATTTACATGGTTTGCAGTAAATTGGACCCTGAAGCCCCTATACTGCATTTGGAACAGGCCAGCCTCAGGTCAGCATGGGGTCAACAATCCTTAGGCAGCTAAGCAATAGATGAGTTCATTATCTGGCGGGGGTCAATGGCTATAGCAAGAAAATAATATAAACGATTCAGGGAACAATTTACGAATAAACTACACGAAATTTTGTCTTTCCGATAAAGTTCATTCACTAAAGAAGACAGCTGCAGCAGATTTCGTATTTCTGTGGCTTATTTGCTGCGTAATGTCCTAAAATTCACTCGCTGAACACTGAGACGCCTCAGCGAAAGCCCACGAAGGAAGGCGCCATTTTGGATTTGCCGGGATCTCGTAAAGATTGGATATGGTGTAAACAATGACAAAATCTGAGAGAGAGCTGGGCGATAATATGAAAAATATTGTTTAACCAATTCAGGATGATACTTTTACCGACTGATTCACATGCAAGTTGAACAGAGATACGTACGCAAGTAGGTAGAAATCCAACACCAAAGTTTTCTATCCAGCACATGTTGGACTCACAAAATTAAACCGGAAATGACGCCAAGATATTCTTACACAGAATTTCATTGGCTACAAGATGGTACTATTGACAGACAGATATGTTCATTGGCTCACCTTCGGAAAAATCGAGAAGCTGACGATATGTATGAAAAAATGACGTCCATGCGCTGAAGCGTGTAGCGCATATTACGAAAGTTGATACGTTCAATTAACGATTTCTTATAGAAGTATCCTACACTGCAATAATTTTCATAATAAAAATAAAGCAGCATTCTCAGTAAAAACAAAAACCAATATTTTGGTAAGATTCCACAAGTTTTATTGAAGAAAATACAAGATTTATACAAGTCAATAATGGACAAAAAACGTATTTTCGCCCGACTACGGGCAGTTCTACTGGAGTCCCTACTGGTAGTTTTATTTATTCTACCTCTAAATAACATATTAAAGAAAAACAATGCCAATCACTACTCAAGTTACGAATTTATTTAGTGAAAGATGCGTACGACTGAGCTTGGCCATCCATGGGTGATGGTGGTTAGGAACTGGCACCGTCAGTTGCTGTCAACGATGGGACGGGTGGCCGTTCGAGTGACACTAGAGTAAATACATTTATGACATAAGTAGTATATATGATAATTATATATGAGAAACAAAACATCAACAATTTGATCAAAAGCGCCAACAGACAACACAGACAATTTTTCATGATGGCGGGTATTGCGTTTGTGATCAGACCAACGTAGTCTTGTGTATCTGGATCTGTAAAGATACCTCCTAACAAAAATTATAATTTAACCATGATCGGAACATTAATCAACTTTCGAATGCACCAAATGTTTTGAGGTTTCGCATGATCTTGGTTGTGACAAGGAGCAATGTTTTGGGGAAGTGGGTCAGAACTGACACTGGATCAGAACTAGCGACATGACTGTACTATACATATACATAGATTTATATAGATGCCCTGATGCCATACTTACCTTGGGTTCGGACATGGCGGACTCTGATTCAATTGATTTGAGGCTGTTCTCATCTTCCATCTTTATTTGGCTCAACGGAGGGGCTAATGTATGTTCATGTCCTGTTATAGCAGATGTACATGGCACAGAATCAGCCCAATGAACATCCGGGTATTCTTGCTTCACTCGAACCCCAACAGAGTTTTCCAATGATTGTTGACCGCTGCCACTGTTTGAACCCATGGGGCATGAAGAGTCGAGTGCATTATGTAGTACCACTTCTGGTAGTACAGTAGCCTCCTGTTTAACCCGTCCCAGTGTTACTGAGGAAATCAGGTGTGGATTTACTGCGTCTCTCCAACAGTCGTTGACGAATTCCTGTTCTACCATTGATGCTGGATATTCCAAAGAACCTTTAAAAAAAGGCATCTGTTCTTGGTCTCTTTCTGCCATTCTTCGCAGAAATGTTAGGGCCTACTGATATTCATGAATCTGTGAACATAAAGAATACATTTTGGATTCATTCAAAATTTGATCCCTAAATATGACTAAAAGCATACAGTGAACACAGAGACTCACCAATTGATATAGTAAGCTTACTTGTTCATTCATATGGTAATGTACGAGAGCAGGGTATCTTTTTTTTTGTTATGTATGTAGTTTTATCAAACTGTATATTGGAGATATTAGAATGTTTAGTCGGTGGTTCTGCGTCCATAACGACCGTAGATATATGCTAAGTGAATACAACAACCAAACCAACTTCGATTGCATGATGTACGGTACCGTAGTACAGTAAGCTTATACTGTTGTTTTGCCAGTGCCATAGCTCCGGTGCGGCATGTGCGGCCTTTTTTCTATACTGCATGAAAACAAGTTCGCGTGCTAAAAAGCAAAATTTGAAGAAAATGGCCCTACCGGAGCTACCAGTCGCCGTGTTACTGAGGAATCCGCGCGGTCATACACGTATTGTGGAGGATTCCAGTTTGAAACTGATGTGCCTCTCCGGCAATTGTCGAGGAATTTCTGCTCTACGTTAATGGACAGTAAAACAAAGGCATAGATCTAGGTTCTGAAAGATCTACCCCCCGTAGAACATGTATTTAAATAGTCGCATCAGCTGTGTCACCTATACAACGGTTGCAAATAACACAACCATGTTTCTCCAGTTTATAATGTAGGCCTACATATTATTTCTACCAATACCACTGTATATAAGATAAGATAAGATAACT
The DNA here is from genome assembly GCA_036873755.1 of Hanleya hanleyi. Classification (NCBI taxonomy): domain Eukaryota; kingdom Metazoa; phylum Mollusca; class Polyplacophora; order Lepidopleurida; family Hanleyidae; genus Hanleya; species Hanleya hanleyi. The sequence goes on from JAVTVY010038886.1 coordinate 16,830, forward strand.
TTATTGACACTTCAGCACAGTCACAAGTGATTGGCAATATGTTCTTTTTTTTTCTTGCCCTACCCTGCCCTATGAGTCGAACAACACGTACTAATCGATCGAACACCGCCCGCCGTCTACTTTCTCAAGCATAAGAGAACACCAGCATTTTGAGAATATAGCACCATGTGATTTTTTTCTTGTAGCACCAGTGAAAAAATACCCAGTTAAGAGTGGATTCACAGATAAACAACAACAACAACAACAACAAATCTTTGCCTTTTGTCTCAGAAATGTTTCTGATACTCGTGAATCTGTAAACATA
>JAVTVY010038887.1:0-16985 GCA_036873755.1 Hanleya hanleyi
GAGCTCTTCAACGTTTTCTCTCCTGTATCTGCCGAAAACAGAACTGCGCGACAAGGGATGAAATTAATCAGAAAACATTGCATGGTGTTATTTTAAATATATTCCAAACTACCCGTCCTCCCACCTAGATGGACATGTTCTCATCTCGCAAGTCAGGTATTCATCCCCATCTATGAATACAATTGCTATATTTACATTTTCGTTATGACTTAATTCTTCACCTATTCTCCAAATACTTGTGTATCAGCTGAGCATGGATATTCTATATGACCTATCATTTGCATATCAAATTTCCTTGTACTTGTTCAGTAATTTATCTAACGCCTTTGTCGCTAAATAATATTTGCTTTCTAATCCGACTTTAGTGCATCTATAAGCCCTTATACTATGGCAGCTCAGCAGCATTTTTGCGCCATATATGGGGACAGACCGGGAAAAAGCAAGACCAGACACCTCTAGGGCCATTAGCTTCAAATCACACAGATTGCTTTAGCTACTTCAGCTTGTATGAGCAAAAAGACAATATTCTATTTGCTGGAAAATGGAATATATACTGTTCTTGTTAATGGGCTAATCTGTCAAAACGTTATCACATCACACGTAACAATAATAGCAGATGTTATACTTTATCGGGAAACGTTTCCGAATTCATGCTGTATATATGACGTCATTTGGGGACCATACCCAAATGTCAACTGGAAAAATACTATCTCCTAAAAAAGGGGGTATGTGTACATGTACTTCAGTATCACTCTTATTATTCACTCAATCTATTCATTCATCATCATTTGTTGTTCAGCATTTCTCACCCAATCATAGTATCCCCAAACTTGGTGTTCCGAAGGAAACGTTAAAAGTAAAATGTAACGAAATTTACTCCCGCTTTATAAAGTGTGTGTAATTATACCTCCCTTATAATAATGGCCTGATCCCTTTCGATGTTATCATATATTACTCAGAGCTAACGACCTATTTCTATATTATCAAGATGTGTTAAAAACCTGAAAACATGGCCTCTCCCGAAAAAAGACGTTCATAAAGTTAGACCGCGGTTCGCAGTTCGTTATTCGGGACCAGTCATTCAGCGACTCATAACAGCGCCCCTTAGCAGCGCCCCCTGGCGTCAGATTTGGGATATGAATATGCAAATATATAGAGCATGACATTCTCTCTTGCTATACAGTGTTTGGAGTTCAAAGTACTCATAATAAAAAATATACAGATTTCCATATCTGAGGAAATAATTGCTGGTCTCCTCGAATAATGAACTGCGGACTGCGAACCGCGGTCTAACTTTATGAGTGTGAAAAAAGGGGCATGGTGATATCTTTTTAATGTCATCTGTGTTAACATTGTCACATATTGCCCCGCAGTGATGACACGATGTTTTGCTCTCGTATTTTGATAATGTGCTTTAAATCGGGTGTCGTTTTCAAATGCCAACATTCGAGAAAGGGGAAGAGTGGGTGGGGACGGGGGGAGGAGGGGGATGCGTAAATGCGTATGAATAAGGGAACAGACATATTTTCTTGGAGAATATTCAAGACAGCAACTTAATCATATTACTTAGTAGCAGGTATTAATTATAGACAACGCCCTTGCTGTTTAACTGCATATCGTCACCAGGGGCTCTATCTTTTCAACTGAAAAAACCCCCACAGCACTTATCTGTAACCACAAGCGTAACGAGCGTAATGTTTTTGCGTAGAATGATTATGGATAAAAATTATCATAGCTGCAGCATGTGTGTCAATAACTCCAGGGTATAACTTTGCTATCATTGCATATCTTGTCGAATAACTTAATGTGGTTAAAATTACAACATTGGCATTGCGTATACTCCAAGATGATATGTTTCGGATGTAACGGGGGGATATTCCATACTTTCTGCTCCATCGTCACGGTCATAATCTGGTTGCAAAGCACTTCAAACGGAACACCAGCCATGAATGATGAATGAGATGGCAACCACGAAGGATCATTTGAATTCGCGTTTTTTGTTTAAATTCACATCCAGTTCACGGAATTGTTTTCATTTCAAAAAGGGCAGATTCCCGGATGGAGCTATTCGATATGCATGTATTAGCTTCTAAGTAAGTAGTGTAAAACTGATGGTCACAACATATATGTGAAATGTGAAAGGGATCATGAATCAGGGACGTCATTCGACTTCGTAAGCATTTAACCTTAGTTGTTCTGTCCCTCTTTGTTCCGCTTTACCTCGTAAATTCTTAACCCCCTTTGTCACTTTGTCATCTCGCTTCCTTTATTCTCTCGACCACGAACTTTTAACCATGAACACTTTTAACCTTTTAATCTTTCAATATCGCGTCAAAATGGGGATCAATATACAGGCATTTTGCTAGGCTATATTCTCTATTGTCATTCAGTTTAATACTGGTCGTTGTAGGATGTACATAGTACAAAACACTACGACTACAAATTTATCTACGTGCAAAAGCGTAGTCCATATATTGTCTCGCTCCAGTGATTTTGACTGAAATTGTATAGGTGACTCGTCATCTTTGTACCGCTGCCAGGCAGCTGTTCCCTTGTTCGCGTATCTGTCATCGAGGCGCATGTCATTCGCTGTTCTTTGATGAGCCGGCTGTGTGTATGTATCCATATACTTCCATATCAAACGCTGTACTAATATCAAAGCCTATGGAAACCAAGGATAAACGAGAAGGGAACAAAGAATTATACCGATCAAAATAGAACCCACATGCTTGTCACCTGACGGCTTATTTATCCTTCCACGCCATACAAATAGTTCATCCGAAGCTATACATTTGAACTGAACACACGGATAAATACAAAAAGCGCTTACTATGCATAAGGTTGCGAGCATCTGTATTATAATAATGCTATAACGAGATTAAACAAACAACACCCCAAATATCAATGTGAGAATATTTCTCAGTCCACTTCATCTATTACGTGTTTATAACATACCACATTGTATAATTTAATGCCACAATGTCAATCCATTGGAGTTTGAAAGTTTCGGTATGCCTCTAGCGAAGACATACAAAATGATCCCTTTCTGGACAGTAATATTGTAGTGGGACCTGCATATCGCGTATACATATCACGCCTAGTAGCATTTGCTAGATCCTGTGTTAAATGTGACGATTTTAATCAACGTCACAAAACATTGTTGCAGAAACTTATAAAACAGGGCTACACCACCAAGCGCCTCCACTCAAAGTTTCTCAAATTTGGCGATACATATCGCATGCTGATAGCAAAATACGAGCGTAGCGTGCAAGATCTATGGCGTTAAGTTTCGTAACTTGTATCTAATTCCGCTTAACCCGTGGCTAGGGGCCGTATGAACGCATGCACTTCAAGCTCTTCTTGATATTCATATGAACAGTCACAATCAAAGCGTGACTGAGATACATCATTCTTTAGATGGCGACTTTACAACGAATATTATGGATTAAGAATACTGATCAGCGATACGAATTTGATATTTTTGGAACATCATGATGTCTTGCCGGCATCATTGAAAACTGTTGACCGCTTCTCTCTTGCAGGAAACAAGCCTATGTTTATGTATACTATGATTGTCTTTATGAATTTGGTGCTAATACTGTTACATGAGCAGTGTGACTAACGTCACAGGACCTACGAAGTACAGTAGGCATTAGGACTCGAACGCGAACTGAACTCTTGGAAATCCCCACCCCCAGTTGAAATCCTGCCTATATTAAGATGGGCACCGCCCAAGTCAGAATCGCCACTAATTTTCATCAAAAATCACCAGAAATTTCCATCAAAAATAGGTCAGCTCAGAACTTGTTGGTAACAGTCTCCTAATGCGCCTTCATTCCAAAATAAATAACGATCACCGATTTAATTTTACATTTTTTTTTAAAGGAAACAGATTGAATAATATAGGTTCACTAGATTTCAAGCTTTACGTGTGAAAATACATCTACATCTCTTTAGTGGTTTTTAGTGCCCTTGTCCAGGATCAAAACAACTTTTTAAATCACATTATTTTCCCAACAATACACCAAATTTTTATATATAGTACTATAGTATAGAAAGGTAGCATTTATGTAGTTTACGGTAATTCATCTCGAGACCAACACCTTCTATGCACAAGATAATACCTGAGCATAACCGGTACAAAGACGAATAAATAGCGTCTCTACATCACGTTATATGAGACAACACATTTTGGGTATCGGCAATCTGATGAATGTACTATTCCGGTTTCCTTGTTTCACATTATATTCTATGGCAGTTGATCGGTGATTTTCTTTATGATAAACGTTAAACCACCTCAGCTTCGTTGTGCAAACAGCGCTGAAATTTTGAGGGTATATGCAGTAGGGTATTTTTAGCCGGAGAGTAACTGATAGGCCTACTCATTAAATGCGATAAAACGCTGGAGCAAAACGGACCACAGTTTTCTTGGCAATGATGACATGTTTGGATGTGAAACAGGATACACGTTACAGGCTACAGCTTACATATATATAACAATATACTGAAGTGTTAATTATAAATCTAATTTTAATCAGAATTATTTCAGATCAGAACTTGCTGGTAACAATGCCCTAATGCACGTTCATGCCAAAAATCAAGGTTCTAATGTCAACGGTTCTCCTTATTTTGCCGACGAAAGGATTCGGATGGACTGACTGACTCACTCATTACAAGCGTCTAGTCCGTCATTCATAATCCAACCGTCGTCCATTAGAGAATATCCGCGTCCATAATCCAAAGACCTATTCCATTTCCATATAACAGTATTAGCACCAAATTCAAAAAGACAAAAGTATACATAAACAGAGGCTTGTTTCCTGCAAGAGAGAAGCGGTCAACAGTTTTCAATGATGCCGGCAAGACATCATGATGTTCCAAAATATCAAATCCGTATCGCTGATCAGTATTCTTAATCCATAATATTCGTTGTAAAGTCGTCATCTAAAGAATGATGTATCTCAGTCACGCTTTTGATTGTGACTGTTCATATGAGTACCATGAGGATCTTGAAGTACATGGGTTCATACGGCCCCTAGCCCCGGGTTAAGCGGAATTAGACACAAGTTACGAAACGTAGGGCCATAGATCTTGCACGCTACGTTCGTATTTTGCTATCAGCATGCGATATGTATCGCCAAATTTGAGAAACTTTGAGTGGAGGCGCTTGGTGGAATAGCCCTGTTTTATAAGTTTCTGCAACAATGTTTTGTGACGTTGATTAAAATCATCACATTTAACACAGGATCTAGCAAATGCTACTAAGGGAGATATGTATACGCCATATGCAGGTCCCACTGGAATATTACTATCCAGAAAGGGATAGTTTACGATGTCGAAATTGTAATCATCTCTTTTGTCATAAAGTCGACGAGAGAGAATGCCCGCTTCATTTTTATAGAGATAGAGATCTAAATAAGATGTGCCTGTAGGGCTATCTGTAGTTTCCTTCAAATCCAGTGAAGGTGGATATATATCCTTCACTGCGTCATTTATATAGCGATTATCCACAGCGAGAAGATCGTCTATATAGCGTTTGGTGAATGAGAAGGAACGGGCTTTGAGTGGATCGGTTTTTGAAAGCGCCAGCATATAGTCATATTCATAAGAGAACAGATACAGGTCAGCCAACAGGTTTGCGATCTGTAGCCAACAGGTTTGCGATCTGTAGCCTACTTCGTAGGAATATGGAATATGGAATAGGTCTTTGGATTATTGTCGCGGATATTCTTTAAAGGACGACGGCTGAATTATGAATGACGGACCAGACGCTTGTAATTACGTGTATTTCCTAGGCGAAAAAGCTACGAGGACGGGTGTAGTGTAAACTATCATCGGTGTTTATTCATCAAGCCAGAAACGATCTCATAGACGATATTGATAAATAGCCGAACAACGTGGAAAATCAATGTATAAAAGAACATGGGGTAAATCACCACATCATCACAATATAAGCGTCTAGTCCATCATTCATAATTCAGCCGTCGTCCATTAAAGAATATCCGCGTCCATAATCCAAAGACCTATTCCATATCCATATAACAGTATTAGCACCAAATTCAAAAAGACAATCATAGTATACATAAACATAGGCCAGTTTCAACGTGAAGTCTCTCCTAATGGAAATGACCCTATATGATCGTTCGCAGCGCAGACTCAATCCAATTGTTACCGCACAACAATCCCAGTCATTCCAAGGTTGACTGGAATGAAGCATTGCGATTTGATCGAAGATGGTTCGTTGGATTCGTTGAGATATTCATCTCCCACCAGTCGCAGTGTACATTTTCATCTCCTGGAAGTCAACTCTTCGTGTATTGCTACATATGCGGCGAATTCTCTGTCGAAGAAATGGGAGTACCTCTACTTCGTCGTGTCGAAGTTGACCCGAAAAATGATAACCGTCTATTCATCGTCGCACTATCTGTCCACAGTGCTTAGCGATATATATGGTATCAGGAAAATATATAAGATATATCGATTACACTTTATTTGAAGCGACATCTCTTCATCCATAATCATGGAATTATCAAAATTTACGCAATCTCAACCCTGAAAGTTAAATTTCCTTTCCCTTCACCCGAAACAAACGGCGATGGGGCAAATGTATCGGGTAGCGATTAGACCATCTCCACAAACCACAAATGACGTTCCGGTAGAGGTTTCATTTCCTGGCCATAACATGGATTATAAAAACCTAAGACGCAGTAGGCTATATGCTAAAGCCAAAGTAATGCGAAAGGAGGGAATTCTCCTCGCAGATAAAGACAAATTCGGTCCCTTAAACTAATTGATACAGTCAATGTGAACGAAAGTATATGTTACGATGCATCGAAAACTGAATACCTCTAATACAGCCTACTTTCCGTAAATACTTTCAAACAGTGGTGAATTTTGGGGGAGATATGAAAAAGAAGCAACTTTTAACGCAACGCAAGTTGCGAACGGAGACTATAAAGCCAACCCCTTCAACTTCTATCATTTCAGTATCTCCATTTATACTGATGGAGTAAACTCACTAGGTCGACTAATAGAAGTGAACAAAGAGTATGAACTGCTAGTGTACAAGTTGAAGAAACGACAGAAGACGAATGTAACAAAGCGCTAAGTTTCGATTATGCGACATTGTGAGAGTTTCACATGCTAGATATGTATTCCAAAGGGATATCAGGCGAAGTGGACAAATAAATTCGGGAAACCACTTCAGAGGCGTCAGAGGTGGAGAGACCCATACTCATCAATTTACGATGAAATTTGCGGGACCCACCAGAAGTGAGAAAAGTGTATGGATAGATACATCATTACGCGGACCCGAAGACCACATTGGATGCACCCCACAAAGAGTCTACCACTGTGATAAATGGCAGCTGCATTTCCAAGATATGGTGTTATTTTATAAGGGATGAGCATAGTGAAAATATCGATGAGAGGAAACATCAGTATATAAGACAGGGTTATCGAAGACTCGTGTGAAACTAGACTACGTCACACGTTTTAGGACCACGCGATCAATTGTCATTAGACGAGAAATGATTATATTTCTACCAAAGTTATGAAGACTGCCAGTCAGCTTCAAATTACAAGAGTCTAGTCCGTCTTTCATAATTCAGCCGTCGTCCATTAAAGAACATCCGCGTCCATAATCCAAAGACCGATTTCATATTCCATATAACCGTCTTAGCACCAAATTCAAAAAAGACAATCATAGTATACACAAACATAGGCCAGCTTCCTGCAAGAGAGAAGCGGTCAACAGTTTTCAATGATGTCGGCCAGACATCATGAGGTTCCAATAATATCAAATCCGTATCGCTGATCAGTATTCTTAATACATAATATTCGTTGTAAAATCGTCATCTGAAGAATGTTGTATCTCAGCCACATAATTACAAGCGTCTAGTCTGTCATTCATAATTCAGCCGTCGTCCATAATCAAAAGACCCATTCCATATTCCATATAACAGTATTAGCACCAAATTCAAAAAGACAATCATAGTATACATAAAACTAGGCTAATTTTCTGCAAGACAGAAGCGGTCAACATTTTTCAATGATGCCGGCAAGACATCATGATGTTTCAAAAATATCAAATCTGTATCGTTATTCATTATTCCTAATACGTTGTAAAGTCGTCATCTAGAGAATGATGTATCTCACTCACGCTTTCATTGCATCTGTTCATATGAGTACCATGAGGATCTCGAACTACCTGAGTTCAAATTCTAAGCAATTTTAACTATGAGGAAGATATGAAACAGAATATTAAATGTAGGAATGGATATTTTGAGAATATTAAATGCTTTTTGGTTTCGTAAACTAAAAATCAAAAATTTATATTTGACCGTCAATTTTCAATATTCGTTTTTACTTCCACGTAGCGAAGAATAAAATATTGCATCACCGTTTTATTTTCAATTTTGTCCGGGCTTTAGTTAGGTAATCGGGCCGCACTATTCTACATGGGGCGGGAGTGGTTACAGATTCCTAAGTTCTTTTAACCCGCGGATGGACCCAGTCCTTCGCTGATTCAAAACGATATTTTCTCGCCCCTTGGGCGTTTGTGGCACGCTATCTGTGTTATCCGATCATTGTGCTCTGAAGCTTGGATCATATCGGATTCCTCATAATAACGCCGGTTGGTTTATATATGGACAATGGAGACAGAAATATGTAAGGTCCAATCTGCCGTATGGATGTGGATCGGCTAAACGTTCGAAAGATGTGGATCGGCTAAACGTTCGAAACTCGTTAGTCTGGTGTCTTATTCGACTATGACATCGGTGATTGCAAACTTCACTTCCAGTTTGCTGAAGGATACCTCCCCCCAATGCTTGCTGAAAACATCATCAGTGTGAATTTGAAGCATAATACAATTTTTTTTATAAAATTCTTGACATGAAATAATCAAATTACAACAACATTTAATCTGAACTAGTGATGCCAATGGCTGTCCCTCTCATTTTCGCCTCTGAAGGAAACAATATCCAAAAGGTCTATCATAAAATTACCATTGGTCCTCGGTGATTGGATGTTCAAAGCGCCCTAATCGACCCGCTTTTAATCAGCGGGAGAACAAAGAGAGCAAGAGAAGTAGGTCCATACGCGGATTAATTGAGTGTACGGATCCGATTAAAATATTGAATCTCATCTGCACTTTGTCGACAAAATTTGTTTTAGGATTTAAAATAACTTTAACCACCTATTGCTGCTGTAAGCAGACTAAGATTAACATGTGACCACATTTTAACAAATGATGAAATGTTTTTCTTATTTGTTCACAATTCTTAATATTTGTAGCAATTAAATTTTGTTCACGCCTGCTTTATATCTGTCGAGCCAGGTTTTCGACAGGGTTGGGGGGGAGTGCCCCAGGTGACATTTCGAAGCCGGAAGACCTATTTCGTATGACAGTCAGCACCAATTTCAAATTTGCATGAAATTAAAATAGTACAAACACAAGATGGCTCCCTACAAGAGAGGAGCGGTCAGCAATTATCAATCATGTCTGCAACGCATAATGATGTTTCCGAAACAAAATACCAATCACTGACCATTATTCTTTACCAAAATGAATTTCAATGCTTTTTCCAGGGTATTTGTCTCAGTAGTCGATTGTGCATGTTCATGTTAGTAGTGGATAACGAGCAACTAAAGCCCCTTTTCACCCGGATGTAACTATGACGTCACAACTGTATGGTTTGTAACGAGGCTTTTGATTGGTTGAATTGTAAGTGTGAGGTTGAATTTGATTGGTTGAGGTGTCGTCCCTGTTGTAAAGCAAGATGGTGGGTGTCGGCCCTGTTGTAAAGCAAGATGGTGGTGTGATAGCAAGATGGCGGTGTGGTTCGGAGATGTTCGGGTGTGTTCGGGCCTGTTCGGGCCTGTTCGCGAAGGGTGGAAAGCAAGATGTCGGCTGTCGGTCCTGTTGTAAAGCAAGATGGCGGTTGTCGTCCCTGTTGTAAAGCAAAATGGTGGCTGTGGGCCCTGTTGTAAAGCAAGATGTCGGAGTTGGTTCGTGAATGTTCGGGAATGGGGTGAAAAACATATAAAAGTAGGTGATTTTTAGTGAATGGGTTATAATCATTGGACTACTTTGGGAAGTTTTTTCACCACTGACCTGATTTGCCTGCCTGCCTGCCTGCCTGTCCAGCCAGCCTGCCTGACCCGTTCCAGCTCCTGCCTGACCCGTTCCAGCTCCTGCCTGACCTGTAACCACCCAACCAGCCAGCCAGCCTGCTCCTGCCTGCCTACTTGTCCAGCCAGCCTGCCTGACCAGCTCTTGCCTGACCTCTAACCAGCCACCCTGCCCCGTGTGTTTGGAAGCATGATACGTGGAGAAGATTTTCCCTTTGACCCAGCAGTCCCTCCTGTAGAAGTTTTGCCTGAAGACGAGCGTGTGAGGCAGCTTTATCAACGACACTGGGCTACCATACGCCATTGTTTTCACCGTGACCGTCGTCTATTGGATTTGTATAACTTTCGACTGGAAGACTTCACGTATTTGTCTACTTACGCTGAGAGCATATTCAGAGACCAGGTGACAGCGTTCAAGTTGAATATGACATTTGGGTATATTTTACGGCAGAAGAACACGGACCAGCTGCGGTATTATTACCCGAGTAATAATACGTATGTGTTTGACCAGCCGTTCACCGTAACGGAAGAGATTTCCCTGCAGCCACTCCTTGAACAATTGACTACGTTGGATCCGTTGCAATGGGCCCTGTTGCAACGTCCCAATACCGAATGGCTTGTGGAAAGGGTGACCAACGTCACATTTTTCGTCACGAAAATGAGAGATCATCCTATCGGTGCTCCTGTACTACTCCCTCCTTGGCTGCTTCGTCGACGCGGACTGTATGCATTAACGCAAGGGAAAAAGGGGGCCTACAAAGATCGGAAATGTTTGTTTCGGTGTTTGGCCGTACATGTGGACGAGTGTGACCCCCAGGCTTGTGACAGAGTGGCCAATCACTATTGGCAACAGTACTTAGAGCAGCAAGACATGGATGAGCGGCACTTCCGTGGCGTTCCTTTCAAGAATTTGGATGACGTGGAAACCTTATTTAACATCAATATCTTTGTATACCGATTACAACGGGAGGAGGACGATATATTGGTGGCTGAATTGGTGCGTCGTTCCACAGAACGGTACGCTTCTACCATGAAAGTGAATGTGTTCGACTACAATGGCGTGAGTCATTTTTCGTTGATACACAATATGAGCCAGTATTGTGAGTCTTACAGTTGCGGCCAATGCCATCGGGTGTTTCACCGTACCTCCAACTTACATCGACACGAGAAGATTTGTACGAACGCTGTGAAGCGAGTCTATCCTGGTGGTGTGTATCATAATACGCCTACTATTTTCGAGGAACTGGCCGATGAGGGTCTCATCATACCGGAGGCGGACCGTTATTTTCCGTACCGGGCGTGTTATGATTTTGAGGCCTTGTTGGAGCCCATGGACTTGTTTTCAGCCAAAACACAGTGGACGCAGCGCCATATTCCCCTCAGTGTGAGCATTTCCAGCAACGTACCTGGCTATGACGCTGCACCGGTCTGTTTCGTGTCTACCGGGGATGCCCATGAGTTAATCTCCCGCATGATGGGGTATTTAGAGGAAGTCAGCGCGGCCAGTACGGAATTGTTGGTGTGCAAGTTCCAGGACATACTGGACCAACTGGACGATCGCATTCCTATACCGGGTGTAGCGTTTAGTGATGATGAAGAGTCGGAGTCGGAGTCGGAGTCGCAGTCGGAGCCCATGCAGTCGCAGGATGATGTGCCTTTACCCAAACCGTATGCCGAGAAATTGAAAGCGCGCTTTTTACAATACCTAGGCCAATTACCCGTGCTGGGGTTCAACTCGGGGCGCTATGATTTAAATATGGTGAAGGAATTTCTCTACCCTTACTTGGCCCAGGCGAATACCATCAAGTCGGTCATCAAGAAGATCAATAATCATATGGCCCTGACTACCACATCACTCCGTTTCCTGGATGTACGCAACTACCTAGCGCCTAATTATAGTTATGATCAGTGGGTGAAGGCGTATGACTGTGCACAAACGAAAGGTCGGTTCCCTTACACGTATATATCGACGCTCGACCGTTTGGCGGAAACACAGTTGCCACCGCGGGAGGCCTTCTTTAACGATTTGAAGCAAGTGGAATGTCCGGAAGACGCGTACCGTGAACTAGAGCAGGTATGGAACGACCAACACATGGAGACGATGCGAGATTTCCTCATATGGTATAATAACCTGGATGTGGTTCCTTTCCTGCAAGCGGCTGAGAAAATGGTTCAACTGTTTCGTCGTGAAATGCATGTGGACATCTTCAAGGAGTGTTTAAGTTTACCGGGTGTGGCGCTTCGCCATCTTTTTCAAGCGTGTCCGACGTACTTTTCGTTGATACAGCAGAAAGATGCGGACATGCATGAGTGTTTAAAGGAGAACATTGTGGGTGGTCCCAGTCTTATATTCCACCGTTATCACGAGAAGGACGTGACTACTCTGCCGGGTGGAAAATCATGTGCTAAGATTATCGGTTTCGATGCCAATGCGTTGTACTTGTGGTCACTCGCCCAACCTATGCCCAGTGGGCATTATACACGTTGGTTGGCCGAAGGGCGGCATTTTACGCCCCAACGCGCTTCTTCCAAACATCTCGCCGACCAGTGGATAGATTGGGAAGCCTATCGACGGGGAATTACTATACGACACCAGACCAACGCCACAGAGAAGCGCATAGGCGATCGTCGCCTCCCCGTCGATGGGTTTGCCCTGGTGGGTAACACACCCACTGTATTCCAATTTTACGGTTGCTATTGGCACGGTCACGGATGCCATTTTAGTGCTGGGTGTTTCAACGACCGACGTGGGAAAACAGGTGAGGAATTACGGAAAGAAGTGGTGGAGAACGCGGATTATGTGAAAGAGAGAGGTTACCATCTCATTGAGATGTGGGAGTGTCAATTTCACACCATGTGTGAGGCCCTACCTCATTTACGGCGTTTCTTAAAAGAGCGCGAGTATCCGTTGAGTCGTCGTCGACTGCTGAGTCTACCCCAGATGTTCGACGCCATTCGTTCGGGGGACCTGTACGGCTTGGTCGAATGTGATTTGCATGTTCCCGACACTCTCAAACCTGTCTTCGCCCAGTGCCCGCCCATCTTTAAGAACACGCTGGTGGGTCGAGATGATATTGGGACCACCATGGGGGCCTACGCAGATCAACACGAGTGTTTACCGCATCCGCGTCGCATGTTAATTGGTAGTATGTGGGGAGAGAAGATGTTGTTGGGCACTCCGCTGCTGCAGTGGTATATGCGGCACGGTCTGGAGATTACGAAAATACACCAAGTCATACAGTACGTACCTCACGCCTGTTTTGCGGCGAATGCCGACATTGTGACGTCTGCCCGTCGTCAAGGCGACCAAGACCCCAGTAAGGCCATCATCGGTGAAAGTTGGAAGCTCACGGGCAACGGCTATTATGGCAAAACGGTAACCAACCAGGATAAGCACGTGAACGTGAACATTTGTACGACGACTCAAGCCCGCAAAAAGGTCAATTCTCCTCTCTTTCGGTCGGTGGAGGTGATCGATGACGACACGTATGAAATCACTTTAGCCAAGAAGACTATCCGTTACAACTTACCCCTGCAGATTGGATGTATGGTATACCAGGTGGCCAAGCTGCGCATGCTGCAGTTTCTATATGACTTTATGGGTGTTTATTTTAATGCATCAGACTGGCAACTCATGGAGATGGACACGGACTCGGCCTACATGGCCGTCTCTAATGCGGATTGGGAGTCCCTGGTGAAACCCGAGTTACGGGACCAGTATGAGATGGAACGGGACCAGTGGTTACCGCAACGTGACCATTACCAGTATGATAAGCGGACGCCCGGGCTCTTCAAGCTGGAGTGGAGTGGGGATGCTATGATTGCGCTCTCCTCCAAGACGTATTACTGTTACGGGGGAGACGAAAATAAGTTTAGCTGCAAAAAAGTGAACCGGCGCGATCCCAACATCGACAAAGCTCTTTACCTGGACGTATTGCAAAGCCAGGCCAGTGCGAGTGGCACGAATCGAGGATTTCGCGTGGTGGACCATCAGATACGCACCTATATCCAGCAACGAGACGCCTTTACTTTCTTTTATCCCAAACGAAAAGTATTGGCCGACGGTGTCAGCACTACCTACTTGGACTTGTAAAAATGTGGAACATTAACTGTGGAGTCACGAGTTATAAAACTGTAAAAGTCAAGATGGCCGAGTGGTCTAAGGCGCCAGTCCTAAGTGCTGGTGGGCGCAATCCCGTCGTAGGTTCAAATCCTACTCCTGGCAGAACTTTTTTTTTTGTACCTTAATCACTACTACTACTACTATTCTATGTGTACATACCACCTGTATTCTATTTGTATATATCCTTCTTGTTGACTTAAATAAAGAGAGAGAGAGTCAAATCATTTTTTGTGTTTTTTCAACCCTTTATTCAACAATGCACGTCAGAACAACAACGTCATAACAATATAATGTGATAATAATAATATGGGGTCTGCGCAGTACATGTTTTAAGTTAACCAGAGAAATGGCGCATGCACATTAAAACGGGAGGCCGTCCAGTCATAGACCAGGACATCACGGTCTTCGGCTTGACAATAATCATCAAACATATGTACAATGGTGGGCAGTGAATGTCCTCTACTCCGGTGAGTGAGATAAAACAGACAGTACTGTCCGCACACACTACTCAAGGGGCCTTGTAATCTTTGCGTATTCCAACGCCACTCTGTCGTTGAGACGTCCATGAATTTCACTAAATCGGCATGGAGGGGTGCAAGTCCGTAGGAATCAAAGTATTCGCCTTGGCCTTGGGTGTCCACGTACACCGCTATCCAATGTTCACCGGGTCGACTCTTCGGGTCTGTATTCAGAATGTAGGCTGCAGGGGTGGTGGAGTGGGTGGGAAACACATTGCGTGGAAATACACCTCGAAAGGGGATCTTGGCATCTCGCTGGAGTATATCCATCAGCTGTTCTGTATCCATGTTTAGCTGGAGAAGTCACACAGCACGTTTCTTTGCGCATCCACGCTGATGACGTTGTCAAACTCGGCGTAGCAAATCACGTTGATGGTGCTGGGTAGAGGTACGGAGAAACGCAGTTCCAACCGTAGGTTTCCTTTCTTCAGTAAAGCCAGTTGATGATCGTGTTCCAAGGTAGGCGTGAGGTCAAAGGCGAACAATGTGTACCCACGGCTAAAGTCTTTTCGACTGATGGTATTGCCTTCGTCCTGGTTGTTTTGTCCTGTGGCTATAAACAGGTTCAGGTAGGTCCGCACATAGTTTCCGTTAGTAAAGTCCGGTTGTAAGGGTCGGGCTGGAATTTGATGGCCGGCCACGTGCAGTGCCACAAAGTTGATGTTGAAATGCTCAAATTTGAACGGATTCTCAGCCCAATTTCCATTGAATGTGGTGTTGGTGACACACGCCAGGGTAAGACGTTTAGGCAGATCTCCTAGAAATAAATTCTCTCTGTTGGCCATCATCGTACCTGCGGGTACCGAGAACACCTTGGTCTGTACGCGTCGGATGGGATACAGGGCTGGTTTTTTCGCTAAGGCTTGCATGTGACTCAGCAACACCCCCTGTTGCAAATCTACCGTACGGACAAACAGGACTGCATCTTCAATCATGATGTTGTAATCGATAGCGCCCGCCCCACCGGCCATTAAGGCAAACATAGGTGAGGAACGGATCAACTTGATCTTGATGGTTACACCGTTCATCATGTAGCGGTCTTGCATGAACAGATCGGCGTGCAGTCGTCCCATCATATCGATGGACTTGCTTTCGCTTGCTAATTTTTTGCGTCTGGCGTACCCAGTATTGCCAGGGAGTAGATGGTTGAAGTATCCGGGTGTATCCCTGTGGTACAGCTCAGCTTGTAAGTGTGATAGTTTGGCATCACTGCCGTACGACAACAGCGTCTCCAGGTAGGCTCGATACGGATAGGTATTGGTGGACGTACTGATGAGTCTATCGTTCAGACTGATATCCACCTGTTGGAACATGGAGTGCAGCCAAAGATTCACCGGGGTTACATTTGCATCGCCCGCTAGGTCCGTCCCATCCTTGTTCGTTATTTTAGCTTTGACGTACAAGTAGGAGTTGGCTAAATCCAGGTAGGCCGTATCATTGTTTTCAATGGAAAATTCTACGGGACCCACGCCCGTCAGGCTAGCCAGGGGTCGATGTTCTACCCAACGTCCTTCGGCTACACTGGTTTGAGTGGGTGGAATAGTCCACAAATCCAATTCACTGTTGGTAGACGGACATGACTCGGAGTGAATGAAGGCCATTATGCGAAAATGTCTCTCCTACTATTACGTCTCTTTTTCTTCTTCTTCTTCTTCTGGGGTTTAGTCCTTCTCTGGGGTGTGCGTCGTGGGTGGGTTGGCCGTCGACTGACTCTTCGCGGTGTCAGTCTTTGTCTTTTAAGGGCTTTGGCCAGCAACACACCCCCAGCTTCTTTAGCCCGGCGTTTGAAGGCTTGTCGGGGTGCTGTGCCTTCCATCACATCCTCGGCCATGCGCAATCCACTTTGTACCGCTTGTTTCCCTACCGTTTTAACACCCCGTGTCACCATGGGCAGGAACGTTTTGACGATACTCCCAGTATGTTTCCCAATCCATGTCCACGTTGCATGCGTGCCCCACTAAACATGGGCATGCCTCCTCCCGTTTGTTTCTTGTAGTAGTCGGCATAGCTGGGTGTATGGCACTCGTAAGGTACGTACATTATTATACGAAGTGAGGAGAACGGGTTTGTCGGAAAGCAAGTGTCAGCACCACTTTTCCTCGCTCGAATGGGATCGGCCGTCCCGTGTCATCTCTTATATCCACCGTGATCGTGTCGATATCGGTATGGCGTACGGGCAGGAACATGATAGGGTTGAAACTGTGGGTGGC
>JAVTVY010038888.1:0-17177 GCA_036873755.1 Hanleya hanleyi
GTCAGCAAGGGAGCACGAAAGATGGATCATGCACTGGATCAAAGCTTTACAACAATAGGTCAAATCATATGTATCTGCAACTATTTCTTCGCTCATGTCTTAGTTTTTCTCTATTGATATGACCTACATGTACCTCTGAAGTGAAGGAGATTTGCATACACACAGCTGCACATTTTAAGGATAAAAAGAGTCTTCACTGGAAGTTCCAGATACAGTATGTAGAACCAGACCAATATGCTCATTTTCCCTTGAACTTGTCTTTTATGTGTATATTGTGTATTGTAGCCCTAGATCTGCTGGACAGGATGCTGACGTTTAACCCTCACAAGCGAATCACAGTGGAAGATGCCCTGGCACATCCTTACTTAGACCAGTACTATGATCCTGCTGATGAGGTAACCACATCTAGCCTAGAGAATTGAGCCTATAGAATTGGGCCCTGCTACGGAAGGCCAATGTCTGGATGATCCACTGTCCATGTTTGGTGACGGATTTTAGATCGAGACTGACACCGTCTACGTCATGGGTCAACTGATACACGTGGTTTATGGGATTTCTGGCAGATCGAACATATGGTCCAGGATACTTCGCATAGCCCAAAGTCATGTTCATCAATTTCTAGTTAGGCGAAATGATAACAGAATCTGTGCCATCTGTCATCAATATTCTTTGTAATTGTACTGTCACTCGGTGTATTGATACCATCAGATCTAGTAACCAAAGCTATTCCAATCCTGGTAATAGAGATGTTGTCCCTGAAACCAAAGCTGTGCTTGATGTGGCTAGGCTATTGGCAGTGACTGGTGCCGTCTGTGCCACTAAGTCTTTATTGCTTGGTTGTCCCATTGATACCATCAGATCTAGTAACCAAAGCTATTCCAATCCCCTGTGTAAAGATATTGTCCATGCCTGACAGCAACCAAACTACGCCAATGTAACTGGTACCATCTGTACCACCAAATCTACCCCAATACTTGGTGTATTGATACCATCAGATCTAGTAACCAAAGCTATTCCAATCCCCTGTGTAAAGATATTGTCCATGCCTGACAGCAACCAAACTACGCCAATGTAACTGGTACCATCTGTACCACCAAATCTACCCCAATACTTGGTGTATTGATACCATCAGATCTAGTAACCAAAGCTATTCCAATCCCCTGTGTAAAGATATTGTCCATGCCTGACAGCAACCAAACTACGCCAATGTAACTGGTACCATCTGTACCACCATATCTACCCCAATACTCGGTGTATTGATACCATCAGATCTAGTAACCAATGCTATTCCAATCCCCTGTGTAAAGATATTGTCCATGCCTGACAGCAACCAAACTACGCCAATGTAACTGGTACCATCTGTCCATGATAGATACCACCAAAGCTACCCCAATATTCTGTGTATTGGTACCATCAGATCTAGCAACCAAAGCTACCCCGATCTATTTGGTACCATTTGTCTTTGATATATGGCAGAACCAAAGCTACCCCAATATTCTGTGTAATGGTACCATCAGATCTGTCAACCAAAGCTAATGCAATCCCCTGTGTCCATATGTCTATGACAGATTAAGCAACCAAAGCTACCCCAATCTCCCGTGTAATGGTATCATGCTAAACCTCCAACTTCAATACTTTTTCCTTCAAAAACAGTAAGAACGGGTCTTCAAATACCTTGTGATATGACGATTCCATTAAACTTCTATATCCGGTCATGTTATATGATTGTTTTCAGCCTATTGCTGAAGAACCGTTCACGTTTGAGACGGAGCTTGACGATCTTCCGAAGGAGAGGCTGAAGGAGTTGATATTTGAAGAAGCGGTCAAGTTTAAAGAAACAAAGTATGTTCATATATGCTGTTTATTCAAATGATCAAGGCCCTCTGTGATTCTCATAGTAAGGATACTGAGCCCACGTGTAGTCACTTTTACACACCCTCCACAAAATGTCTTTATACAGCTAAAAGTATGCCTTATAGCTATGGTAAAGTGTATATTTGTTGAAAGGGCATTTATTAAGGATTCCAAATATATATATGTGTCCACTGTAAATCTGTAGGTTGCGAAGATGTTTGAATTTAAATAAAATTATTTTTAAAAATGAACCTTCTTTTTTAAATGGCTATTGGAGTTGTCTTCTACAGGAAATGATGATGTAAGTTACGATAAGTTGAATACTTTTATTAAAATAGCCATTTAAAAAATTAAAATTGAAATTAAAATTATTTTTTATTAATCTGAATATCTTCACAAACTACAGGTTTACAGTGAACGAACTGATATATTTGGAATCCTTAAGAAATGCACTTTCAATAAATATATACATTACCATAGCTATGAGGCATACTTTTAGCTAAATCAAAACAAATTCAAAAAGAGAGTGTAAAAGTATGTGCAGGAGGACTCCGTATCCTTAAAAGCCATGTCCCCGGGTGGGGGGGGTTCCGATTTCACTAGAGCTGAATCATGCAAACGCATATAGTGTGATCATATGTAGTCACTTCTGATGGTACCATGTGATATCAGGATACATTAGGGTGTGTCCGAAATGGTCATCTCCGATCGAAATCAGACCTTTCACATGCCGTGAACTAAGTGAAAACTATAGACGCATTTCAATTCTGTCCACTCGCCCTAAAATAATTTAATGCCACAGTCATGGTCACCTGTATAATTACTTGTCAGAGTGCATTCTATTATGTGAAAATCAGACAGGTTACCATGCAAATCACTCCGGTCGAACTGCACTGACCAAAAAGGATGAGTCATGGATAGTATCGATAGACCAAGGAAATATTGTGGGGTGTGTTAAGCTCAACATCAAAAAGGCTTTTGACAGTATGAACCACAACATCATTATAGACAAAAAGAATTTGTATAAAGTTGATGATACTGCTCTAAGATGGTTAAATCTGACCGTATCAATCAAAAGCAGTCTGTGTGTATCGACAATGAAATGTCTGATCCTCTCTCAATTAAATCAGGCATCCCCCAAGGTTTCACCCTGGAACCCCAGATATTTATTATTTATGTCAATGGTCTGTTGCTGTCTAAACTGTCTAGCACAATAGACCTGTATGCCGATGACACCAGAGTTTATGATCATGGTGCTACTGTAACCATGGTAACTGAACTAGTCTAAAGAGTTGTTAGTTGGGATCTTCAGGTGACTGAATTATGGTGCTACAACAACAAAATGTACGGTAATTTCCCTAATAATTCACCTTCCAAATTTAATTCGAAAACGGCTGATTTTTCCCCTGTCGTGATTTTTTCCATCCTAATAAAACGAAAACGGGAGCATTTTCAATATACTCGTGAAACAATAAATTCGAACACTCCCGTTTTCGTCGTGGAGTTCGTGCCGCTGAAAGTAAAGTGAATATGTTACTAAGAATAATTTGTTAGGGTCGTACTAAAAACTGCGCAGAACTGCGCGGAGATTAATTTCAACTGCGCGTGGATTATTTGATGGTTTTTACCCCTCGGGCAGATTCTGCCCGAGAGGTATTGTCGTTGCCTCCGTCGTCTGTCCGTCCGTCCGTCCGTCCGTCCGTCCGTCCGTCCGTCCGTCCGTCCGTCCGTCCGTCTGTCCATCATATCATTGTAAACACATTATCTCAAAAAGTCCTTCACTTACAACAATGAAACTTCATACAGTTGTTTAATACAGCCAGTACCAGAAGCCTATTGAAAGTCGGTGTAATCGGATGTGTTTTCAGGAGTTATGCCCCTTTATACATGTCTGTTGGTCCATATCCTTGTAAACACATTATCTCAAAAAGTCCTTCACTCACAACAATGAAACTTCATACAGTTGTTTAATACAACCAGTATCAGAAGCCTATTGAAAGTCGGTGCCATTGGATGTGTTGTTCAGGAGTTATGCCCCTTTATACATGTCTGTTTTTATCCTTGTAAACACATTATCTCAAAAAGTCCTTCACTCGCAACAATGAAACTGCATACAGTTGTTTAATACAGCCAGTACCAGAAGCTTATTGAAAGTCGGTGTAATCGGATGTGTTTTTCAGGAGTTCTGCCCCTTTATACATGTCTGTTGGTCCATATCCTTGTAAACACATTATCTCAAAAAGTCCTTCACTCACAACAATGAAACTTAATACAGTTGTTTAATACAGCCAGTACCAGAAGTCTATTGAAAGTCGGTGTAATGGGAAGTGTTTTTCAGGAGTTATGCCCCTTTATACATGTCTGTTGGTCCATATCCTTGTAAACACATTATCTCAAAAAGTCCTTCACTCACAACAATGAAACTTCATACAGTTGTTTAATACAACCAGTATCAGAAGCCTATTGAAAGTCGGTGCCATTGGATGTGTTTTTTCAGGAGTTATGCCCCTTTATACATGTCTGTTTTTATCCTTGTAAACACATTATCTCAAAAAGTCCTTCACTCACAACAATGAAACTTCATACAGTTGTTTAATGCAGCTAGTACCAGAAG
Organism: Hanleya hanleyi; assembly: GCA_036873755.1. Taxonomy (NCBI): domain Eukaryota; kingdom Metazoa; phylum Mollusca; class Polyplacophora; order Lepidopleurida; family Hanleyidae; genus Hanleya; species Hanleya hanleyi. Next base: position 4,469 of record JAVTVY010038888.1, read on the forward strand.
CCTATTGAAAGTCGGTGTAATCGGATGTGTTTTTCAGGAGTTATGCCCCTTTATACATGTCTGTTGGTCCATATCCTTGTAAACACATTATCTAAAAAAGTCCTTCACTCACAGCAATGAAACTTCATACAGTTGTTTAATACAGCCAGTACCAGAAGCCTATTGAAAGTCGGTGCCATGGGATGTGTTTTTCAGGAGTTCACACAAACCTGTGTGGATTGCTGTGAATAGACAGTAATCGTTCGACTTGGTCTGTTTTATCCTTGTAAACACATTATCTCAAAAAATCCTTCACTCACAACAATGAAACTTCATACAGTTGTTTAATACAGCCAGTACCAGAAGCCTATTGAAAGTCGGTGTAATCGGATGTGCTTTTCAGGAGTTCTGCCCCTTTATACATGTCTGTTGGTCCATATCCTTGTAAACACATTATCTCAAAAAGTCCTTCACTCACAACAATGAAACTTCATACAGTTGTTTAATACAGCCAGTACCAGAAGCCTATTGAAAGTCGGTGCCATGGGATGTGTTTTTCAGGAGTTCACACAAACCTGTGTGGATTGCTGTGAATAGACAGTAATCGTTCGACTACACATGTACATCTACTATAGGTAATCACTGCTCTATTGCTATATTGTTGTGTCTGTCTATGATCTATATCATGCAGGTAAAATTATGCCCACCCCAAATATGTGAGTTGTTGGGGCAGAAACATTATTTCCACAATTGCTCTGGGCCCGACCCGAGGGGTCCCGATGGCGACAGCCACATGTTGTTGTTGCGAATACTCCATATCATAGAACTATGATCGGAAGTCTCTAACGGGGTTCTCATTAGCAGGAGGTTGGAGGCGAAAATGCCCGTCAACTGGCCATTTTGAGGCACCGACTTGATCAATAGAAAATAATTTAACGGCAATTTCAATGATATTTCCGATGTCTCAATTCTTTAATAAATAGATGATATGGAATGACAAAGATATAAATGTCGAGGGAGCCATTATTTCATTTCTTCCGATCTGCATAACCTGTCTTATACATTTTGACTGCAGCAAGGGATCAGTTGAGTATTTCATTTGCGCTACGGGGAGATGTCGATAGACATTGCTGCTGGTGTTTTATTCACTCGCCAATCCAGAACGACGTTTCCATGTAATAAAATGACAGACGTCAGTGTTTCCAAAAACATGATAATCCAGTTTATAATCAACGAGGAATCCACTTTATGGAGCGGACGAACATAAAATATGCACCCTGATCTCATCGCTGGGTCAGTCACATCGACATCTCACGAATGACGTAGACAAGTCAACCCGATCATCATTGCTTGTACATGTGAAATTTAGATGTTTAGTTCTGATGTATTTTCAATCCTTTACATCGCTGGATATTTCACTGTTTACTTCGTGTTTGATGGATAAACCAAACGTCGGCATCACGGTACAGATTTAGCCGGGAAATATGGTCGACTGACTGCAGGCACGTGTCACTGCAGTCACGTGTCGTAATACTGTGGGGCTATCATCCCTATTGCGGTAATGGAAACTTCCACTGACCCGGTGTTGTAAACCCACAAGGCTTCCCGACGAATCGAATTGGAAGAGTTCACTTTCAAAATAGGGAAGTAAGGTACAAAAGTTTTCAACACGCATATCCCTTTTTAACAACAACAACCACGTGAGGGCAGATTTTTCTTTCGTTTCGTCGACTATTTTCTTTGTATTTCATTCTTGCAGCTTGCCACCCTGGCGGATAAATTCACGACCTACGCAATTTAATGATAATAACAACTACACAGGGACTGCTTGAAGTTGAAGAAAAAGAAAAAAACATTTACGGCGACAGATGGCTGATAAAAACTTTTGGGTCGGTAGCTTTTCGATGGGACAGGCGGGTTACGCTCAACTGACATATTTTAAAGGATGGCCCAGTCTTTTAAATGAACTATGATAGAGATATCAAACATAATACACGGTTATCAATAGATCACAACGATCACGGTGAAGTGGTCCGCCATTTTGGATCTTCCGTGAAAATCAGCGTAACATATAATTCGAACACAAGTGTTTTTTCTGGAATTGGCGCGACAAATAATTCGAAAGTAGCCAATTATTGGAGTTGCGAGTTTCATCACTGCATCGCGAATTATCAGGGAAATTACTGTACATCCACTTAGGCAAGTCAGCAGCTATGCTCCTTACAACAGCATCCAAGCTGTGAAAGATAAAAGAAAACGTGCATGTCAAAATGGGTAATACTGAGCTAAAGAATGTGAAGGATAAAATCCTAGGTCTTGTCATTGATCTGTCTCTCAGTTGGCAAGCCCATATTGACAATGTCCATGATAAAATTTCCACCAAGCTTGGTATCCTGAATAGACATAAACACCTACTAAGAAAAGATTCTAAACTCCTGTATTATAAATCTTGTATTCTCCCTCATATTAATTATTCCTGCACAATATGGGAGAATTCCAATGCTTCTCAAATAAACCAGATTTTTAAACTAGGAAGGAGCAGCTAGAATAATTCTGAATTCACATTATTTAATTCCCACCACAGTACTTTTGAAAGAACTTCACTGGATTAGTGTAATCGACAGAATCTTCTATCAAAATGCTATGCCTTTGTATAAAATTATCAACATGATCAGCCCTCTTACTTAAGTACTCTTCTTAAATATGTCGATGATATAACAAAACGGAATCTCTGGTCAACATAGAATAATAATCGTATTGTTCCCAGACCAGGGCCAAAATTGTCAATGCAGAGCTTAAGCTACACAGGTGCCAAGATATGGAACCCCCTTGACAAAGAAGTTTGTCCTTGAGAGGTCACTGAATTCTCAATTAAAACAAAATTGGAAAATCTAATTAAAATGTTTGTCTGTGCAGGTGTATAGTGAAGGCAATTTTAGCTATTGTTCATCTATGTCTTATTTATAGTGAATAGAACTCAATCTTGTGAATTCCAATTTTCATTGCAGGTAGCCATTTCTGAAGTGCTGGACTCCTCTGTGTTAACCTTGAATGAAAGGGCAAGGCAATGGTGGAATTAAAAAATATGAGGAGGAAGATTGAAGGCCAGGCAGGTGCTGGTTGAGTCAACCTCTAAGAAATACACTGCCTTAAATGGCAGTATGTGAATGATCTCTTTACTTCCCAGGACAAAGTCCACAAAAAAACTGTAAACATTTTATTTCTCAAATGTGGTTTTTGCTCCGAAAGAGAGAGAGCAAGTGTTCCGGACAAGTTTGACCTGTATAATTGTTATTCCCCTTATTCATGCACAGTCTGTATACCTGTAGTAGTGATGATGATATATTGACAGAAGCCCCAATGGAGGGGTCTACCATACTAATTAATGATGAAGGCCCTTATGGAGGTGTATACGTACCACACAAATTAATGAGAGATTTCTATGGAAGGGTGAAACTGCCTGTGAGATTGTTCAGGGAAGGTATCTGTTAACATGTTGGCCAAAGTCCTTACTGACTCGAGCCAGGGAGAGAGTGTAAACATATTGGATGACCTTCCCTTGGCCAAGACTTCAGTTTGTGTTACCTCCCACCTCTCTTGGTGTGGTCTCTAAAACTGCTTACTAATATAGTCCATTTCTAATGGGCATTAGTGCCCCAAAAGAACAGAACTGTATCAATTTATATATGATGTTCTGTAAAATGGGTTCTTTTCATTTCAATGAACATGTTCAATGAACGTTTTGCCAGTGGACATTTTTGGAAATTTTAATGTACAAAACAAAATAATTATCATAAACGAACAATGGTGGCATTGTGAAAAGCATGAAATTATGATGTCCTTGGTATAAGATGACATGAAAATAACTTCTTCCGCAGTAAAAACTTCAACTCGAACAATTTTTTGTGTAATTTTGTGCATTGATATATTCTTGTTAAATCAATGCCAACTGTTGTGTGGATTCAAGATCAATGAAATAATGTTGAGGGAAATACTGACCTGTGCTTTACAACTGGAATTGTCTTTGATCGACCATTTTGTTATGTCTGAGACTTTGTAAAGAAAGGTTTAGATATTGACTAGTTAAGCCGCAGTACATTTATAATTATTGGTCATTTTGAATGCTGGAGATGTGACCTAACCTATTTCTTCATTGTTGATTCTTTTGTTCAAGGCTTGTGATTTCTTCATTGCATATAGTACCCATGTAATATTGTATTTATAATGGTTATCTTTCTCTCCGAGTTATTACAATAACTAACAGTCCAAGTGGGAGAGTAGCTGTGTGGACTATATGTGGTGTTGTGTTACATGTAGGTGATTGAGACATCTGCCTCATTGTTGGAAAGATTTTTTGTCACTTGACTCATTTCTGGTTTAGTCATTCCTAACATCAGGTAGGATGGACCATTGGACTAGTATGGACCATGGGGCTAGTATGGACCATGGTACTACAATGAACCATGGGACTAGTATGGACTATGGAACTTGTATGGACCATGGGGCTAGAATGGACCATGGGACTAGAATGGACCATGGGACAAGTTTGGACCATGGGACAAGTTTGGACCATGGGACAAGTTTGGACCATGTTACTAGTATGGACTAAGGGACTAGTATGGACCATGGGACTAGAATGGACGATGTGATTAGAATGGACCGTGGGACTAGTATGGACCATGGGACTAGTATGGACCGTGGGACTAGAATGGACCATATGACTAGTATGGACCGTGGGACTAGTATGGACCATGGGACTAGTATGGACCATGGGACTAGTATGGACCGTGGGACTAGTATGGACCGTGGGACTAGAATGGACCATGTGACTAGTATGGACCGTGGGGCTAGTATGGACCATGGGACTAGTATGGACCGTGGGGCTAGTATGGACCATGGGACTGGTATGGACCATGATACAAGTATGGACTGTGATGTCTGTGAAAAGTCTGCTACAACACTCATTCTACCTCTATCCACTGACAATAAAAATTATTTTTGCATTACATGGCAGAGAAGGTGTAGTACACTACCTCGCTTGTGGCTTAGAGATCTGGTACTTCCTTGAGCTTAGATCTGAAACAGTTCTTATATGATGACTCTATTTTAGCTCCTACTTCCAGATGTGTCTTTTGGAAGTAACAGACCCACAGTTGTTTGCTACCATCAATAAAACTGCTGCTTAGAACTGTACACTAGTATCGAACTAATAATTGGAAATGTAATTATGGGTTATTCTCTATGTTCATGATAGATTCAGGATTATGTTTGTGATTTGGGGCTTCAGTTTTGAATGAGCTTAATGTTATCTCAGTGGTCACCCCAATGAGAGAGTAGACAGCAACACAAGATAGCATCAACGCCACAAGAGACATCTGGCATTTTGCCAAGAAACATTTGTTTATTCTGGAAACTCTCCTGAGATGGTTCAATGTGGGTACAATGGATTCTCGTATTTATCTAGAATGGTACAAAATGACCACACTTACACTTCCATTATACCCATTGTTGTCTCCCTTGGATTTCCTCCCAATCAGGTGTGATGATTTTGGCTCGAGTCTCATTCCAATTGGCTGAATCATGTGTTTTTTTGCTCAGCTTTAAGCATGTTTGAATGTTTTTATTCGTTTTCACAAGTCTCTGTTTGATAGGTGAATGAAAGAATTAGAAAAAAGTCACCCGGTTTGCTTTCAGTTCAGTGACCGTCGTTGAATTTGGAAGCTTTGTACAGTTGAGGTAAAATTATTCACATATTGAAGTGCGATAGCCAGTTCATAGAATCAGTAGAGAGGGTGAACCATCCAAATAAGTGCAAGATTGACAGAAGTGGTAAACCTTGGTCATGTCAGTTTACAAGAAATACTTCCATGTTTGGTCGTATTATGGGTCGAGAGTTGTTCAGATTTGTTACATTTTGTTATTTTATCTTTCATGTACAAACCATAAGATAACAATTTGCGGTATAGTCCTTCACAGTTCCTGAACAGTTAAATCTGTTGGGAGGCTCTTGTGCTTTAAAAGGCTTTCAGTGCTACAAATGAAAACGTAAATTAATCTAGATTATTAATTGTTAACGAGTATGTGAAGATTCAGTGGAAAGTTGTTAAACCAAAAACATTTTTGCTTGAATGCTATTGTTGTTTATATTACATTTACTTCTACAAGTTTAGCCATCTTGTTAAAGTTTCAGGCATGTCATTCATTTAATACGAGGCCAATTTTCATACATGTATGAACCCAGTGCTCTTCCTGTACATGCTAATTCCGAGTGATAGAAACATCCACCAAGATGCTCTCATCTATAGAAACTAATGTCCAGCATTTTAGCATAGTAATTTCTGGTAGAGTTTGGCTTCATCATCTTTGTTGTTTTCTATGTTACTGGGGGTCGTCCATGACGTAAATATACACCAAAACCTATACCCCCACCCCCACTGCACACTTCTTGTAGAACTTTTTCAAGCCCCTAGTTTCTGAACCCAACAAATACACATATGGAGATGCCCAAAAGGATAAATGGGCTGGGAAAGTTTCTGCAGTAAATATTAATGGGCTGAAAAGGATTCTGTGGTAATATTAATGGGCTATGAAGGATTCTGCAGCAATTAATATTAATATTTTTTTTTTTTGAAACAATAATCAAGGGATAACTTCCAGTTTTCAAAGTAGAACCCAGTATTTTCATTGCTTGTTAGAGAAAATGAAAGAATATCCCGTTTGTGTAAATTGTCCATTATTGATTGGCTGGATTACCTATCACCTAATTGAAGTGATTATGAAACATTGGAATTACAAACAGAACATTGTCTCAGCGTATATTACAAGAATAGCAACTTTGTATTTAACTAATTCATGCTATGAATGGGAGCATGTACAATTGTAAAGGTTATTTAATTTGCAATGCATGTTCCTACAATTGACAGTAACCATGTATGGTACTCTCTTTTTTTTTGACATGATGATGCTTTAGTGAGACAGCACTATAAAATGGCGGCATTGAGAGTGCTCTTTTCGAAGTCGGCACTGTCATGATACGACTGAAAATGTTTGACAGTGACGTTAAATCCTACCGATTCACTCTTCTCTTTTTGTACAGTCGTAGCAACTATCATTCTTGTTGTACTTTTTCCATGTGCTTTTTATGCCCCCTTCCCATTGCAGCAGCAACGTGTGTGTGTAAATTATGGACGACCCCTTGTGTTTTTTTCTACTACATGAACTAGTTAGTAATAATATAGATCTACATGTATACATATTGTAACTTGGGAGAGACAGTTTTACATAATGTTTCTAGGGCTCTTGTTGATATATCTCTCCCTTTTTTTGGTAACATTTACTAATTATTATTCTGGAAGTCTTCTTCATGTTCACATTGTTGTTACTCCCTGAAGCATACTGCTGGTCAGATAAACAGTTCTATATACATGTATATCATATAATGAATTTGGGCATATATGACCATTTTCATGTGGGGACATTTTTGTATCAGTAGCTAAGACGATACTGTACACTGTATCGTGAAGATTGTTATACACATGTATATATACATAACTACATATATATATATATATTTGGCTTCTGGGTTTGGGAGGGGCTTGTTTACCCTTTGCCTCACCCTCACCTTTATTAAAGCAGACAACACGCTGGGTAATCATTAATCCATACTCTCTGGGTCTTGCTGATAGGATAACACTTCCCCCCCTTAATATTGACTAACATAGTTGGGATTAACCAATCACAGGCAATCAGTTTCTAAATTTTAAGAAAATGTTTCATCCAACTGTTTGATTCTGGACAGGGATATTTTCTATGTACCGTTCATCATACTTACATACAGCGCTGTAACAATATTGCTACAAAGCTCCCATATGTTTATCTACATTACTTAAGTATCCTTGTTTCTGTTTGCAGTATAAATAATAAGGGGTGTTATACAAATCTGTTATGAAATAATTTTGATGCATAAACACTGAAGAAATATGGCTGTCTAATGCCAGGTTATGACATGAATTGCTTATCTTTATTATGGATAAAAGGTGATGGTCTTCTACCATTTCTACAGAATATATTCATGATTGCTTCAGAATTTAAGGCAGTGTGGATCATTGATTCCCCAGGGTGGACAACTGTGGTGTTGGCTGACCCGGCTGTATCGTCTCCAAAGTGAACCTCGACATGTATACATAAGTTGTCATAGAATTCAAAGATCCAAATATTTGTAGAATTTTCCTTTATATGTATTAAAACGTTGTTATAAATGTAGATGAACAGTTATTGTATTTTCCTGCATCCATTCCTGCATCCACATTCTTTGTTATTGTGCATGTATTGAGCATTTTACTTGAGTGAATTTCTCCTCCTATATCGCAGTGCGATGTTTGACTTGTACACTATAATAAGAGAGGATTGGAAATGCTGTTAGCACGCTGAATCATATGCAATGGAAAGGTGGAAAAATTGGTATATTAATTTGATTCAGAGGAATTTCCTGTATTTCTATAACATGGAATTAATTGTATTGAGAATATCAGAACAATGTAATTGCTACAGAGTTGTTAACCTCAAGCCTCCCATTAGGAGGAAAGGAAAAATTAACCTGATTAAATCTGTGAAATTACATATAGATTTTGTGCAAGATGCAGTTTATATAGACTTGGAAGTCCAAGCTTCTCTGGGCTCTCCCATGATGCAATGATTAATGTCCCTGGGCAAACAAAATTGATCTGCTTATGCAGATGTACTGAACTGATTTAGGACATTAACAATATATATATATACACATGTATATCTTAGTAGTGTTTACATTGTTCACCAGAACAAGGAAACTAAAATATTTTCTGGCATTGGAATTTCTCAAGTTTGTTATATAGAAAACATTATAGCAAAACAGTTTGTAACATAGAAAACATTATAGCAAAACTGTAGGTTGATTTGTTGGTTGCTTCACGACAGAGCCAACTGAAGCTAAGAATTTCAGACCCAAAATGATGGCGCTTAAATTGTACAGAATGGATGTACCGGTTCGAGAGAGATATTGGATAAGTGCTCAGATCCGTTAGGTACAAGTTATTTGTTAACGTCATCTGAGATGACTGGCTTGCTTTAACAAACAGTTGTGAATATGTGGGTATGTGCGAGTGTTGTGATCATCTACTCATTTTACCACCATGTTGTCTACTGCCACTTTCATCTGCTAAACAGTTAATAAAACATTATGCTGGTTCAATTATGTTGTTTATTTTACCACTATTCTGAACACTTAAAGGGACCCCCAAACACCCCTACCATGCTCAATGGATTAACAATCTATGGAATCTAACATTTACAAATATAAATATAGCCGCAAGCGGCAATGTAGGGGGCCAAGATACAGTCCAGACAAGCTAGATTTAGGGATGAAGAGGCATTGATCACCAAGTCTTTTTTGAGAGATCTTGACCCATCGATGATGTATACCAAGATTGAAGTGAATTGGTTCATCGGTCCCAGAGAAGAAACACTTGGAAAATTTTAGGTAAATCCAAGATGGCCGCCAAAGCATTTGACCAATCGGCTTCTTCCTTCGATATGCATTAGATGTCACATTCCCCAATACTTATGTGAAGTTTCAGCTTCAACGGTGAGACGGTGTTTACTGCACGAATCTGGCGGAAGAATGGCACTTTTTCCATCAATTCGCAAATTTGTGTGATTTATATTTGAGAATGGCGGGAAAACTATTGTAGCTACGTTGAAATGTTTAATATATTTCCGAAAGAGCTGCTCCTGGACAATGTAATGCAACAAACTGCAAGGCTGTATCACCCATAGTTCCAGAGTTATAGCCTGTACAAGAAGAGTCCCGTTTTTGGCAAAATTCAAGATGGCGGCCAAACCACGTGACCTATGAGCAAAATTTATGCATATTCGTGACCGCCATATCGCAATGCATATATATAGTCATTTTCCCCATCAAAATCCGTAATTTGAAAATCCGACAATTTTGATTGGTCAATGGCGGCCATTTTGTTTTACACCGCAACCGTTTTTGACCAATTCGGCTTCTACAGTCTCTAGACCTTGATCCATAGATCATGTGTGCCAAGTTTCACGACAATCGGTTCCGCGGTTCAGGACGGAGAAGAAGCTTTTCAAAGGTTTCAAGTTAAATCCAAGATGGCCGCCGAAGCTTTTGTCCAATCAGCATCATTGGGGGATATGCATCAGTTCCCATCTGGCCCAATCACTATGTGAAGTTTCAACGGCATCGGTGTATCGGTGTTGACTGTACGAATGAGACAAAATCCGGCGGAAGAAAAAGAACAATAATAATATTACCAATAACAAGAGGTGACCAGCCATACTGGCTTGGCCCCCTAAATACAACTGTTACCTGTTTAGAAATAGTGACATTTGACTCGACACCGCGCTTGAATTTCTCCTGCTGAATAGGACACTACAGCCAGTTTACACATTCACATCTGATATCGAGGGCATTTATCCTCTTCAATGTCTCCGTTTTCACTAGCAATTTTACCAGACTTCACAATCAATGATGAAATAAAACTTTTTACATGCTTGTCTATAGGAAACCTGGGATAAAAAAAACTGCTTCCATGCAAGTTCTGTTGAGTGTTTTGTAAGTTGAAGAAATCAATGGGAAAAAACAGGTTTGCCAAGTACAGCTTGTCCGACCATCACAGTACTGAATCGACAAGAATGATTATAGGTGAAGGCAGCAGTACATCTGTTGTGTTACAGACCTCTGTAGGCGGGATGACATCTGCTTGCAGCCAGATAATTGCAGCAATGCTAAAATGAGGCAGCAGATGATTAATGTGAAATATGGCGACTGTCCATTGTAGCTAGCATTTCTTGAGGCAACAGTGCATTTGATACCGGTATGTTAAATAATTTGATATATTAAAGACATGCTCTCATAGTCGATATTCACGCCGATGATGAATTACTAGACGTTTCGAATGATTAGTAAAGTTCCGGGTCATCGACTAGTAGTCTAGCTAGATTATGAGGTTCACGTTAGTTCTAGCTGACCGTACACTACTGTCACTTGATCCTCAGGTGATACAATGGATTGCTGCAGTACCAGACAGATCCAAAACAAATGCATATTCATTCATATTTCGTATTAAATATCCATGAGGTGAATGAAAATTGAGAGATAATTGGATCAGTGATATTTCCGACAAGTTCTCCGGTGCTCATTATGTTCAGTTTAATCCATGAAATCACCCCGTAACCGTTTCGTCATACTTTTCCATGGTACTAGAGATATAATGGACTGGTGCTCACATAGATCAACTGGAACGCCACAAAATGTGTAAAATCTTTGTTAAGTTCTAATAGTAATGACACCATACTCTTCATTCACGGGCTGAAAATCTCCCCATTTTTGGGTAACTATGCAGATGTCTGGTTTAAATCTCGCTTTGCTTGAGAACGAAAATAACCGAATGACCTATAATCATCAGCTGTATGACAAATGTACTGCTACCTTCACCTGCAATCATCCTTGTCAATTCAGTACTGTGACCATTGTGCAGGTGAATTTTCTGCCGGCGGCAGGTTTGGGGGACTCCACGCCACGCGAACCATAGTATTATATATAAAATACGAAGCTGCGCATCTGAAAACCCCTTGGCTCTGGGTACATTCATAATGTATTCAATTTGAACCAAGATGTCGGGAACACCAAGCAGTCAAGTCACAAATATACAGATTATCAAAAATTTTGCAATTAGGAATGACCCCTAAGGTTTCCGTCCAATCAGAGAAACCAGAACTGTCATTTGTCGTAAGTCTCTTGATGCATCAATGATGTATACCAAATTTTACATCGAGCATTTGAACGGTATCAGAGATAGAGATCATTAATGATTTCGCATAAATTAAAGATGGCCGCCCAACCTTCCCACCACTCGGAGGAACTGATGTGGTTATTCATTGAAAGTTTCTTGATACATTGATGCTATATACCAAGTTTCTTATAGAACACTGAAATGGTATCAGAGATATACATCATTAAAGATTTTGCATAAATTAAAGATGGCCACCAAGGTTTTCGCCCAATCAGAGAAACCAGAACTGTCATTTGTTGTAATTACAAGCGTCTAGTCCGTCATTCATAATCCAGCCGTCGTCCATTAGAGAATATCCGCGTCCATAATCCAAAGACCTATTCCATTTCCACATAACAGTATTAGCACCAAATTCAAAAAGACAATCATAGTATACATAAACATAGGCTTGTTTCCTGCAAGAGAGAAGCGGTCAACGGTTTTCAATGATGCCGGCAAGACATCATGATGTTCCAAAAATATCAAATCCGTATCGCTGATCAGTATTCTTAATCCATAATATTCGTTGTAAAGTCGTCATCTAAGGAATGATGTATCTCAGTCACGCTTTGATTGTGACTGTTCATAGAGTACCATGAGGATCTTGAAGTACATGGGTTCATACGGCCCCTAGCCCCGGGTTAAGCGGAATTAGACACAAGTTACGAAACGTAGCGCCATAGATCTTGCACGCTACGTTCGTATTTGCTATCAGCATGCGATATGTATCGCCAAATTTGAGAAACTTTGAGTGGAGGCGCTTGGTGGTGTAGCCCTGTTTTATAAGTTTCTGCAGCAATGTTTTGTGACGTTGATTAAAATCGTCACATTTAACACAGGATCTAGCAAATGCTACTAGCGAGATATGTATACGCCATATGCAGGTCCCACTG
>JAVTVY010038889.1:0-16637 GCA_036873755.1 Hanleya hanleyi
AGGCTGGACTCTATTGACACGATTGTTACAGGGAAAAGACCCCGAAAGGGATTTCATGCACGTGGAAGTCGGCGTGCACATACGCACTGCTGGAGAGGATCCCCTTTTCCCCCGGTTGGAACAGCGTGGTGGTCCCCATATCACACTCTGTCCACCCTTATGGATGGCACTGAAAGATGTACTCCCCGAGGTGGATGACTTACTACACCCCGAGATGAAAGAAGGGACTGTGGCTACCCGGAGGCTTACACCTGGCTGCACCCTATTGTTGTACCCCAAACGAGTGGACCTCATCGATAGCGGACTTAGGTGTTGGTGTACGCCTGAACCCAAAGCGCACGTCTCTTTGTCACCGAAAGGATGGACTACCTTGAAACGGGTGTTGTTGGGTGACCTGCACAGTGATAGCATTCACCTGTGTGACGACGTCTACATTTTCTGCGATCCCTTTTTCGCTCGACTCCTCTGTCTGAACGACGGTGGTTTTACCCTGGACCACGATCTATGGACGGCTTTGGAACAAGTTGTCCCCATTGTCGATAAGGTACTATCTCTATAGGAGCCACATAACCAATCAGAATAGTACGTATCACGGACTACACCCGTAGAGCTACATCTAGGCGCGCATGTGTGACATGGTCTATAAAACACGTCCCTCTGGATCCCACACCTTCATTTCTACGGTTGCAGAGCCATGACGGAGATCCAGCCCTATGCGACTCGCATTTTACAGCATGCCACCGTGGTTAATTCACTCACGGGTTACCGAGCAGTGGTCCGGTCCATGTTTGCAGATGGCGACGACAACGAGGGGCGACGCCAGATCCTGAACGAGTTCACAGAAGCGGTCTTCGACAGAGTGCACTCGATGGAGAGGTGTGCCATCACTCACCACTACTGGACTATGACAGCCATCCTTGATGCTCGGGCTATGGACCACGAGCGCTCACGCCGGAACCAGCGACGGCTGGTTGGCCTCACAATAGTCCGTGCCCTATTGACCCTGGCGCTGTAGCATTGACAGTGGGACCTCACCATAAATACGAGGGTCGGACAGAGTGTGTGTCATTCACCGTTCGTCATTGGATCAAGCATGTCACCAGTCCTACGAGCCTTACACCTCGGGTGGGGTTACACGTCTATGAAGATAAAGTCACCCTCGTGGAAGACCGTGGAGATGTTTGTTGGTCGCGCGCTGAGACCGTATCGAATACGGTTACGCTACACCGTGACGGCTGGACCAAATTTAAACGGGTGTTGAGCGGCGAGCTCGACGGAAACCTCATCCACATAGACAATGCCATCTACGTATACCGTGGACCCTTCTTCCCACGCCTGGGCCGTTACCAGTATTACAAGCGTCTAGTCCGTCATTCATAATCCAGCCGTCGTCCATTAGAGAATATCCGCGTCCATAATCCAAAGACCTATTCCATTTTCCATATAACAGTATTAGCACCAAATTCAAAAAGACAATCATAGTATACAAAAACATAGGCTTGTTTCCTGCAAGAGAGAAGCGGTCAACAGTTTTCAATGATGCCGGCAAGACATCATGATGTTCCAAAAATATCAAATCCGTATCGCTGATCAGTATTCTTAATCCATAATATTCTTTGTAAAGTCGTCATCTAAAGAATGATGTATCTCAGTCACGCTTTGATTGTGACTGTTCATATGAGTACCATGAGGTTCTTGAAGTACATGGGTTCATACGGCCCCTAGCCCAAGACCCTACGCGTGGCTTCACCCTAGACCCCGATTTGTGGACAGCCTTCGAGAAAGTGGTGCCTATTGTGGACCAGCTGTTTACACCGGACGAGCGGTCAGCTGTTCAGTTGGAGTGGGCTCGTGCCCTGAGTGAAGCGGCGGCAGAACCCAATGAACAAATTACCAAACCTAGCCATGAACCAGACGACGATGCCATTGATTACCCGGCTAGACTCAGTCAGCCCAGTGACATGAAAACCCAATCCTTTGATCTCACGGGGTTCTCCCTATAAATACGAGAGACAGTCAAATCTGGTACCATTCACGTACTGACCATGACGGAGTATATAATACGGGCGTATCTCAGCTTAACCCCCGAGGTTTTCCTGCACGTTTATGCGGATAAGGTCGATATCATGGAAGAGGTGGGAGACATCTGTGATGCGGACCCTACACAACCGTGACCGGCCCACATTCGTCTGTCCCGGGAGGGCTGGACCAAATTCAAACGGGTGTTGTCTGGTGAACTGGACGGCGACCTCATTCACTTGTGTCACGATGTGTACATCCGACGCGGCCCTTTCTTTGCTCAATTGGCTCGGCTAGATGGGGGTACAGTGCATTTTACCCTTCACCCTGATCTATGGTCTGCATTGGAAGATGCCGTGGTAGATGTGGATCAAGTGCTTATCAAGCGGTCATCAGACGAGTTGGACTGGTCATTTACCATGGACACTGTGGAAGCCAACGAAGAAAATCAGAAACTCCGGCCCAAGATATACCCGTTATAAATAAACGATAGAGCCAGGGTCCATCATCATTTGTCACCATGAAGCGCTGGGAGAAGGTGTTGGATAACTTATACTACAGTCCCGACAGTCCGGCGGCCTATAGTGCATTGTCGGCTCTCTATCGAGCGGCCAAACCCCAGGGGATACAACGTGCCCAAATCCGAGATTGGTTAAGAAAACAAGACACCTATACCTTACATCGATCTGTCCGTCGCCATTTTCTACGGAACCGGGTCATCGTGGGAGGAATAGATGCCCAGTGGCAAGCGGATTTGGTCGATATGAGCGCCTTTGCCAAACACAACGATGGGAATCGGTATATCTTGACGTGCATCGATATCCTATCCAAGTATGCGTGGGTGGTACCCATCCGGACGAAAACGGGGGCGAATCTCATAGCGGCGTTCAAAGATATCTTTAAGACCGGGCGCAAACCTTTGTATTTGCAAACCGACGAAGGCACGGAATTCCTCAACAGACCGTTCCAGCAGTTTCTGAAAGCCCAGAAGGTGTTTTTCTTCCATACGTACAACGAGACCAAGGCTTCCGTGGTGGAAAGATTCAACAGGACATTCAAAGGCCGCATGTGTAAATATTTCACCTATAAGGAATACAAGGCGGTACATCGATGTTCTCCGAAACTTGTGAGTGGTTACAATCGAGCCTATCATTGAAGATTATAGAGAGGAGCCCCGTACCGTAACCCAAGCACATTGATCCCAGAATGGTCCAAAGTGTCTTGTACCCCAGGCAATCGCAGCGGGCGAGGCGTGTAATACAAAGTCAGGGGACCTGGCGCGGATCAGTAAAGTCAAAGGTCAATTTGAGAAAAGTTACTTGCCCAACTGGAGCGATGAGCACTTCCTGATTAAACGGCGCCTACCCCAACAGCAGCGAGTCTATGAACTGGAAGATCTTCAAGGGGAACCGTTGCTAGGGACGTTTTACGAGATGGAAGTACAGCCTGTCGTAAAAGCAAAGCAAGACTACTACACGGCGGATAAGATTTTGAAAACGGAACGTCGACGTGGCAAACTGTTTCATTTCGTCAAATGGCAATTCCTGGGTCGCTGCCAACCAGGTGAAGCGACTATAAAGCCAGACACCACTACCGTCATCCTTCATTCCACGTTCGACCACGGTGCTATGGACAAACAGCAGCTGCCTCTGAACACAGCGTCTCCCAAAACGCACAAAGCGCAAGTGGGCTTTGTGGTGATAGTGCTAACCCTGCTGAGTGTGTTGTACGGAGGTGTGTTTTACGACGTAGCCTATGTCAGCGCGCTACTTAACCAACTGAGAACACCAACCACCAGTCAAACCAGTCTACAGACAGCACCAGGCAACCCCGTATCGAGCCCAGTCATCACCACCACCACACCCCGTGTACAAGCCACATCGAGCTCCACACCAAGTATACAGTCCACACCTACACCAAGTACACCCACTACGTCTGAAAACCCACCGGATTTCATCCCTCACAGTGAACCGACAACGACGACCGACGTTGTACCCACCACCATCACCACTCGCAGTGAACAGACAACGACGACCGACGTTGTACCCACCACCACCACCACTCCAGTTCACTCGTACGAAATTTACAAGAGCGGGTTACCACGACAACGGATACACCTCGAACCATGGACCCTCGGTGGCAGCATCCCTTCACGTGTCTCATCGCAGGACCGACGAGCTCCGGCAAAACGCACTTCGTCCGGAAGCTCCTTCAACACGCCGACAGCATGATCACCCCACCTATTGTCCGAGTCGTGTGGTGTTACGGAGAATGGCAGGCAGCGTATGCAGCAATGCCCCACATCACGTTCGTGGAAGGCCTACCCAAGCTGGCCGATTTGGAACCCGACACCTTGGTGGTTCTGGATGATCTCATGGCGGAGACGGATGCGCGGGTCACCCAACTCTTTACCAAAGGCAGCCACCATCGACGGCTCCGCATCATCTACATTGTGCAGAATCTGTTCAGTAAAAACAAAGAACATCGGAACATCAGCTTAAATGCCCACTACCTGGTGGTCTTCAAAAGCCCGAGAGATACCACTCAACTGCTGCACCTGGCGAGACAGATATATCCCGGCCGCACACCGTTTGCGTTGGAAGCCTTTAAAGATGCCACAACCCCTCAGCACGGGTATATGCTCTTCGACCTCAAACAAGCCACCCCCGACCACCTTCGACTACGGACCGGCATCTTTCCCGGAGAGACCCACCACGTGTACATACAAAAATAATGTAAACACATCCACAGTGGCGCCCCCAGCTGGAGTGTGTGTTTGATGATGGGGATAATAAAAAGAATGAATACCACAGCATGGTTGACTTTGTCTCTGTTCTCTGAGGTGGATAAAAAGGGCAGAGTTATGGGTTCTGGCACATGATGTCTGCGCGCATGATGTTGTACATGATGTCTGCGCGAGTACGGAAGCACGCCCCGACGCTCCGTGTATTGAAGACGGCCCCACCCGAGTTGGTCCGAACCATTGTACGCAGTGCGGACCCTGACCTTGTACGCTGTCTGTGCGAGATCGGGTACAACCTGTTAAAAGGCAACGTACCACTGACTCCGGCTCAGAAGACCAAGTTAGCCAAGCATAAGACAGGTCCCCGAACCCTAGTCCAGAAGCGAGTCTCTCAAACACAAAAGAAAAAGGTGTTACAGAAAGGCGGCTTTCTCGGGACCATCTTAGCACCGTTGGCCGCTTCCGTGTTGGGTCAGTATTGGGTGGACTCTTCGGCCGACAATGAACCACACGAAAAATATGGTCCTCGTCGAACCACGGTTCCTGCAAAACCTCCAATCACCCTACCCTGTCCCACCTACGGTGAAGACCATAAACAGCCTCGATGGAGAGATGCAACAGATCTTACAGAGACCGGGGTTAAGCGACAGTGAGAAAGTACAACGGTACAATGAGACGCTTCAACGGTACATGACGTTCATGGACCAATACCAAACCCTCTCTACCCCACCACCACCACCACCACCACGTGACACACCGCCGACCTCAGCACCGCTCCAACAGCCGGGTGGGGTACCACCCACAGCCCCACAGTGGGTGGAAGACGAAGTCCTGAAGAGTGTACCTGCCTCGTTCAAGAAACAAGCTGGCCTGGTATTACAACGGATGAAACAGAATTCTAACATGACTTGGAATGATAAAGGCGAACTCCTGGTACAGAATCAGGTGGTCCCCGGCACCCACATGACGGATTTAGTGAATGATCTGATGCGTCAACGCAGATCGCACACCGATCCTCGAGGATGGGAGGTCTTCGCTCAAGGCTTGAAAGACATGCATGTACCACCGGGGAACCCCCACCGCTGGGCCTTTATGCAGCAAACCCAGCAATCGCCGAGTCGTGCACCACGACTCTCACCACAACCTTCTTGGGAAGCCGACTGGGAACCGGAGCCACCCCCCAAAACTCCACCACAACGGGCACCTTCTTTTCAGACCTTTAAAAAACCACCCTCGATCAGGACACCCCACATCTCCAGAGCCGTGACACGTAGTAAGTCGACGCGACGAACACGACGCCGGACACAACCGCCAAGGCCTGGAACACCTATTAAAACCAACAGCAGCAGCAGGACAGCTCAGTCGCCATGTTTTACCTCACCCTACCCAGTAACAGTTCGCTGGATGTGTTTCCTGACAACACCGTGGCCAAGTACGTGACCCAGTTACCGTAACCGTTGCATTTACCTGGGCGCTGGGAATGTGGCCTCGTGGATATCCAATACCCTTACTCGTGGTACAACGTGCGAGCCAATGAAGTGTGGTACGAGGTGACCTACGAAGGCAAAAACACCGGACTCACCCTCCACGAAGGCCAATACGATACCCCCAAGGAGTTCATGGGTGGGCTGTCAAGACTGTTGCATTATAAGGCTCTACGGGAGGTCACGAATACTTCAAAACCCATCAAATCCTTTCCTTCAAGAATCACGTGGACTTCGATTACAACGCACACAACGACAAGGCACAGCTTATCGTCACCGCCAACGCGAGTGTCGTACTGAGTCCTATCCTACAGCAAATGCTAGGTTTCGATCTACAGACGTTCGCTGGTCCCACCGCCCACCAAGGCGAGATCCCGATGGATATGAAGTCGGGTATGTACGGACTCTACGTCTACTTGGACGTGGTGGACAACCACATCGTGGGCGATATCAACACACCTATGTTACGGGTGGCCCCCATTAAAAAGACATATGGAGATCAAGTCACCCACAGTTTCACCCACATGCTCTACCTGCCCGTACGACAAACCGACATCAACACGATCACGGTGGATATAAGAGATGACACGGGACGACCGGTGGTATTCGAACGCGGGAAAGTGGTGCTGACACCTCATTTTCGACAAGCACGTGCTCCCCACTTTGCATAATGAAAGTACCTTACGAGTGCGATGCACGCAGCTATATGGACTATTATGCCCAACAGGCCGGGGTGGCTTTCCGGTCTTTAGCGGTGCGCGCATGCAACGAGGACATGGACTGGGGAACATACTCGGCAGCATCGTCAAAACGTTCCTGCCCTTGGTGACGCGTGGGGTGAAAGCAATCGGCAAACAAGCGGTACGCAGTGGACTGCAAGAGGCCGGTGATGTCTTGGGGGGTACGGCACCCAAAGAAGCCTTGAAATGGCGGGCTAAAGAAGCGGGAGGCGCCTTGGTGGCCAAAGCACAACGCACCGTAGGGAATAAAAGAGCTGCCCCACCGAGACCACGCACCAGTCGACGACCGACCCAGCGACGACGCACATCGAAGACCCAGGATATCTTTTCTTAAAATATGTCCTTTATCCACGCCGAGTTCTGCCCCTCCACCAACAGTGAATTTGATTTGTGGACCGTGCCGCCCACACAGACCAGTGCCGAACAAGGATTATGGGTGGAGCATCTCCCGCTCCAGCATCAACGAAACAGGGCCCATCGAGTTCACCATCAGTAATTTGGATACGGCCTATGTAGATTTAGCCCATACATACTTGTATGTGAAAGCCAAGGTGGTCAATGGGGATGGCTCCAGAATCATTCAAGCTGCAACGGTGGGCCCGACGAATCTCTGGCTGCACTCGATGTTTCAACAGGTGGATATTTTTCTCAGCGACAAACTCATCAGTGACTCGACCAACACGTACCCCTATCGAGCCTACCTCGAGATACTGTTGTCGTATGGCCGAGAGGCTAAAAAATCTCAGCCGACAGCCGCTTTATTCTACCAGGACACACCCGAGCACATGGACACGGTGGACAATGTGGGATATAACAAACGGAAGACTTTCACTGCGAACAGCGCCTCGGTGGATCTCATGGGTCAACTGCACGCAGACATGTTCATGCAAGACCGGTACCTTTTGAACAAGATCCCATCAAAATCCGACTGATACGGGCGCCTCCGACCTTCGCCTTGATGGCCACTAACGTAGAGGGGAATGCAGCTGACTATAAGATTGTTATCCAAGACGCAGTCCTGTATGTCCGAAAAGTGAAACCGAATCCAGCCGTTCAATTGGGACACATGAAAGCCTTGGAAACAAAACCAGCCCAGTACCCTATCCGACGTGTACAAACCAAAGTGTTCTCTGTGCCTGCTGGAAATATGAGCGCCAACAAAGAAAACCTGTTCCTGGGGGAACTACACAAGCGATTGATCCTGGCCTGTGTGTAAAATAGAGAATCCGTTTGACTTGAAACATTTCGGCGTCAATTTTGTGGCCCTGCATGTGGACGGACAACAGGTCCCAGCCACGGCCTTAACACCGAATTTTGGGAGCAGGAATTTCATTCGAGCCTATCAGAGCCTGTTTACAGCCACCGGTCAAATCAACCAGAACGAAGGGAATTTGATCAGTCGGGAGGTTTCGTTTCGATCTGACCCCCACCTTAGAGAACGATCATCAGCTGGCCCTGGCCAAGCAAGGCAATTTACGGTTGGAAATCCACCACAACGGGCACCTTCTTTTCAGGCCTTTAAAAAACCACCCTCGATCAGGACACCCCACATCTCCAGAGCCGTGACACGTAGTAAGTCACCGCGACGAACACGACGCCGGACACAACCGCCCAAGGCCTGGAACACCTATTAAAACCAACAGCAGCAGCAGGATAGCTCAGTCGCCATGTTTTACCTCACCCTACCCAGTAACAGTTCGCTGGATGTGTTTCCTGACAACACCGTGGCCAAGTACGTGACCCAGTTACCGCAACCGTTGCTTTTACCTGGGCGCTGGGAATGTGGCCTCGTGGATATCCAATACCCTTACTCGTGGTACAACGTGCGAGCCAATGAAGTGTGGTACGAGGTGACCTACGAAGCCAAAAACACCCGACTCACCCTGCCCGAAGGCCAATACGATACCCCCAAAGAGTTCATGGGTGGGCTGTCAAGACTGATGCATTATAAGGCGCTACGGGGGGTGACGAATACTTCAAGACCCATCAAAGCCTATCCCTTCAAGAATCACGTGGACTTCGACTACAACGCACACAACGACAAGGCACAGCTTATCGTCTCCGGCAAGGCGAGTGTCGTACTGAGTGCTATCCTACAGCAAATGTTGGGTTTCGATCTAAAGACGTTCGCTGGTCCCACCGAACACCATGGCGAGATGCCGATGGATATGAAGTCGGGTATGTACGGACTCTATGTCTACTCGGACGTGGTGGACAACCACATCGTGGGCGATATCAACACACCTCTGTTACGGGTGGTGCCCATTAAAAAGTTGTATGGAGATCAAGTCACCCACAGTTTCACCCACATGCTCTACCTGCTCGTACGACAAACCCACATCAACACGATCACGGTGGATATAAGAGATGACACGGGACGACCGGCGGCATTCGAACGCGGGAAAGTGGTGCTGACACTTCATTTTCGACAAGCACGTGCTCCCCACTTTGTATAATGAAGGTGCCTTACGAGTGCGATGCACGCAGTTATATGGACTATTATGCCCAACAGGCCGGGGGTGGCTTTCCGGTCTTTAGCGGTGCACGCATGCAACGAGGACATGGACTGGGGAACATACTCGGGAGCATCGTCAAAACGTTCCTGCCCTTGGTGACGCGTGGGGTGAAAGCAATCGGCAAACAAGCGGTACGCAGTGGACTGCAAGTGGCCGGTGATGTCTTGGGGGGTACGGCACCCAAAGAAGCCTTGAAACGGCGGGCTAAAGAAGCGGGAGGCGTCTTGGTGGCCAAAGCACAACGCACCGTAGGGAATAAAAGAGCTGCCCAACCGAGACCACGCACCAGTCGACGACCGACCCAGCGACGACGCACATCGAAGACCCAGGATATCTTTTCTTAAAACATGTCCTTGATCCACGCCGAGTCCTGACCCTCCACCAACAGTGAATTTGATTTGTGGACCGTGCCGCCCACACAGACCAGTGCCGAACAAGGATTATGGGTGGAGCATCTCCCGCTCCAGCATCAACGAAACAGGGCCCATCGAGTTCACCATCAGTAATTTGGATACGGCCTATGTGGATTTAGCCCATACATACTTGTATGTGAAAGCCAAGGTGGTCAATGGGGATGGCTCCAGAATCATTCAAGCTGCAACGGTGGGCCCGACGAATCTCTGGCTGCACTCGATGTTTCAACAGGTGGATATTTTTCTCAGCGACAAACTCATCAGTGACTCGACCAACACGTACCCCTATCGAGCCTACCTCGAGATACTGTTGTCGTATGGCCGAGAGGCTAAAAAATCTCAGCCGACAGCCGCTTTATTCTACCAGGACACACCCGAGCACATGGACACGGTGGACAATGTGGGATATAACAAACGGAAGACTTTCACTGCGAACAGCGCCTCGGTGGATCTCATGGGTCAACTGCACGCAGACATGTTCATGCAAGACCGGTACCTTTTGAACAAGATCCCATCAAAATCCGACTGATACGGGCGCCTCCGACCTTCGCCTTGATGGCCACTAACGTAGAGGGGAATGCAGCTGACTATAAGATTGTTATCCAAGACGCAGTCCTGTATGTCCGAAAAGTGAAACCGAATCCAGCCGTTCAATTGGGACACATGAAAGCCTTGGAAACAAAACCAGCCCAGTACCCTATCCGACGTGTACAAACCAAAGTGTTCTCTGTGCCTGCTGGAAATATGAGCGCCAACAAAGAAAACCTGTTCCTGGGGGAACTACACAAGCGATTGGTCCTGGCCTCTGTGGAAAATATCAGTTTCAGCGGAGCCTACCCAGAGAATCCGTTTGACTTTAAACATTTCGGCATCAATTTTGTGGCCCTGCATGTGGATGGACAGCAGGTCCCAGCCACGGCCTTAACACCGAAGTTTGGGCGCAGGAATTTCATTCGAGCCTATCAGAGCCTGTTTACAGCCACCGGTCAAATCAACCAGGACGAATGGAATTTGATCAGTCGGGAGGCCTACGCGAACGGATACACGTTGTACTGTTTCGATCTGACCCCCACCTTAGAGAACGACCATCAGCTGGCCCTGGCCAAGCAAGGCAATTTACGGTTGGAAATCCACTTTTTACGAGCCCTCGGGACCACCGTCAATGTGATCTGCTACGCCGAGTTTGACAACATCATTCAAGTGGACAAAGCGCGCAACGTCCTGTGTGACTTTTTCACCTAACATGGATACAGACCAGATAACCACCGTGCTGGAGAATGACCCAGGGACACGTATGGTCTTTCAAGGGGTGTTCGCCCGAGATGTGTTCCCATTAGACCGTATCCTGCTGCTTACGTTCTCAACACGGACCCGATGAATCGGCCCGGTGAACATTGGGTGGCCGTGTACTTGACAGAATAGCAGGGCGAATACTTTGACCCGTACGGCCTGCCACCCCTCCATCCCGATTTAACAGACTTCATGGATCAAGGCACAGAGACGTGGTGTTGGAACAGTCAAACGTTGCAAAGCCTGGCCAGTAGCGTGTGCGGACAATATTGCTTGTTTTACCTGTACCATCGATGCCGGGGAAGACCCTTATCTTCCATCGTACCGATGTTTGACGACTACCCCAAGGCCGAGGACCGTGATGTACTCGTATATGACTGGACCGCCCATCATTTCAATGTACAAGCCCCGTTCTGGGCTTAAGTTCTTTCAATGTACACAAGCCCGCTGTTCTGGGCTTAAGTTGACAAGCCCCCTGTTCTGGGCTTCAGTTCTTTCAATGTACAAGCCCCCTGTTCTGGGCTTCAGCTCTTTCAATGTACAAGCCCCCCTGTTCTGGGCTTCAGTTTTCACGTGGTTGTTCTCACGTTGTTGTTGTTACTGAATAAAAAACAAAATGAGATCTCACCAAAAAACCCTGTCTTGTGTGTTTTCTATATGAGTATAATGCATGAAACTGGCTTTGAATACCGTATTAGCCAATCAGTGGCCTAGAATGGAGCCAAAGGTAACCCATCCATGTCCAGAAAACTTTATCCGGGTGTACAAGAACCCGGATGTAGGAGCGGACGTAGGCGAAAGCATCCCAGTACCCGGATGTAGGCGCAGACGTGAGCGAAATTCTAGTACCCTGCCATTGGTTCTTTTATCGATCGCTCATTGGCTCTTTTTCTCGACCGCTGATCGGTCCAAATGGAACTGCCCATCCTTCCCAGATTAATTTACAATCCCCTTTTGGGGTTCAAGCTCTGTATATCGATGCCGCAACATTGTCTCCGAACCTTGTCGAAAGGGAGACCTTGGACCTTTTGACCTGGATGTGACCTTTTCTCACAAAAAACCCTGTCTTGTGTGTTTTCTATATGAGCATAATGCATGAAACTGGCTTTGAACACCGTATTAGCCAATCAGTGGCCTAGAATGGAGCCAAAGGTAACCTATCCATGTCCAGAAAACATTACCCGGGTGTACAAGAACCCGGATGTAGGCGCGGACGTAGGCGAAAGCATCCCAGTACCCGGATGTAGGCGCAGACGTGAGCGAAATTCTAGCACCCATCCATTGGTTCTTTTATCGATCGCTCATTGGCTCTTTTTCTCGACCGCTGATTGGTCCAAATGGAACTGCCCATCCTTCCCAGGTTAATTTACAATCCCCTTTTGGGGTTTAAGCTCTGTAGATCGATGCCGCAACATTGTCTCCGAACCTTGCCGAAAGGGAGACCTTTGACCTTTGGACCTGGATTTGACCTATGACCTTTTGACCCGACATTCATCCGCGCACTTCCGGATAACCCGCGCGCGCGCGCTGCGGCCGGGGCGGGCCGGGCCGGGCCGGGAAAAACCCCGGAGGTTGAACATCCGGACGTCTAAGGAAAAATTGGAACTCTTCTGGGTTCGAAGGTGAAACCCGGAAGTGACGTCACAACCCGCGTGACCTGCGCATCAGAATGGAAACGACACCCTAGTCTAGCCACGTCACCTAGGCTTCACATGGATACCTCACTCGATCCAATCGGCCCACTAGTGGCCCCCTAGACCCCAACACGTCTATGTCCATACACTTTGTCCACTGCGCATGCGCAGAGTGACGATATTTCAACCCCGCACTCACCCCATCAGATGCCCCCTCACATAGGCTTCACATTGATACCTCACTCGATCCAATCGGCCCACTAGTGACTCCCCTAGATCCCAAAACGTCTATTTCCATAAACTTTGTCTATTGCGCATGCGCAGAATGACGATATTCCTACCCCACATCCATCTCATCGGTTGCCCCCTCACATAGGCTTCACATTGATACCTCACTCGACCCCATCGGACCATTAGTGGCCCACCTAGTTCCCAAAACGTCCACCCCTTATGGACCTATACACCTATAGCCATGCAGTATAGGCCTATGGGCCTACCCAGACCTCGGTGACTTTTTCCAAAAATTTCACCGTTGCGCTCCGGGACCCTTCCCATCGTGTTCTAAATGACGAGACGTGAAAAACAAATCGAAACAGCCCATATCACAATGAACGTGTGTGAATTTCCCAGATTAGACCTATACCCCCCATGGCCAGCCTATAGGCCTATATACAGACCTCGGTGACTTTTCCCAAAAATTTCTCCGCTTCGCTCCGGGACCCTTCCCATTGTCATTTCCTTGGCGAGACGAGAAAAACGCGACCTCACAAGCCATAGTAAAGCCCACGAAAAAAATTTTGACCATCCCCATACCCCATACAGGCATTTTCCCTTATATTGTATAATACAGACCCCTATTGCACGGGTAAAGTCCGTGTTCCGCTTTTTATAGTTTCGGGAAAAAATCCTAATTTTACATGCACCCACCCCATTGACTTGATAGGCAAGTCCCAATAAGCCCGGAGACCGATATTAGCCCTTCTGACTAGGGTTGATAGGGGTTTTCCCCTATTTTAGGGGTAAAGTCCGTGTTCCGCTTTTTATAGTTTCGGGAAAAAATCCTAATTTTACATGCACCCACCCCATTGACTTGATAGGCAGGTCCCAATAAGTCCGGGGACCGATATTAGCCCTTCTGACTAGGGTGGATAGGGGTTTTCCCCTATTTTAGGGGTAAAGTCCGTGTTCCGCTTTTTATAGTTTCGGAGAAAAAATCCTAATTTTACATGCACCCACCCATGACTGGATGCCCCTTCACGAATGCTTCACTTTGATACCTCACTCGACCCAATCGGACCATGCAGCGTATTTGAAGTCTGGGGACTACTTTTTCCCCGCGGAAGCTTTTTCCCGCGACCGCATCACCGCCAGACCGCATCACCGCGGAAGAATACATGCCCAGGGGCCGGAACTATAGTGACCTTGAGCTGGTGGCGCCCCCTGGCGGAACTCCCTCCCCTGGTGGAACTCTTGGGGAGATGATGGGGAGTTCCCTATACCTTTAACCTGGAAACAGCGCCCCCTAGTGGATGCAAGAGTTACCTCCCCCGGCAAAACCTTACCCTTCCCGTGTTCTACCTACTACTCACATTTTTTTGTCTCATGGTCGTGACATTTTGTTGGGATAGCTGCGGAGTCACAGGAGTTAAGCTAATTAAAATATAAATTCAAAAGAACGTCATTTGCTTCTCTAGTTAAAAATGGAACTTAGCAACTGCTAGGTCCAGGAACGTGACACGTAGGAACGTATCAATGAAATATACATTTACTCTAAAATGTGCAAGTTTGTCAACCTGTATTTATGGTGTTCTATTTGGGCCAAGTTTGCGTCGCGTGGCGACTTTTAGAAACTCGCCACTCGCCACGCGCCGTGAACCTCTCCAGCGCGCGGCGACTGGCGACTTTCTGCTATCTCTTAACCTGCAAAAACTCGCCAGTCGCCACCCGCCGTTAAACACGGCGAGTTTCGCTCTATCTCTTAACCTGGAAAAACTCGCCGCGCGCCGCTCGCCGGACAAACCACGGCGCGCGGCGACTGGCGACTTTTGACTTCTAGAATTCTCAGGACTTTTTCTCAAGTGCGCATGCCCGAGGAGCATCAATTATGCAGTTCCAATATCATAAATCACAGTCGCGATCTCATAGAATTTGAGGAAGTAAAAGAAATATGGAAACTGTTGAAAGAAATACGTCTTTTCATCTTTAAAAATAGGGTCTTGATAGTTTGTAGGGTTTGTGATACAGGAAATATCAACCCAACAAAGAGCCGCTCTATGGATTAAAACAGCAATAAAGGACCTCTTATACAAAGATATCGCCCGTTTTTCACATAAAACTTACGAAGAGAGAAATTCAATCATCCAGAGAAAATGTTAGCATTTTTTCTTACTTTTTTAATCAATATGACGATGACGCTCTAATCGCTTTCTTAATATTTCATACAGCATATTAGTTGACGTTGCTTTTATCTTGTAAAACAAAATTCCCGCGTCGAGTGCTTTATTGTATCTTAAATAAGGAACAATTTCAAAGCGATTCATTCTGAATTGAAAACGATATGCTGTTTTATAAATATATATAGGCACTTATATAAAAAAAGACTAAAAAACGATTGAAAATGTTGTCTTGGTGTTAACTTTTTAAAATATACCAGCAGATAATAACGAGAGTATGCAAGTTCTGCACAGAAACGGATAACGAGTATTTTAATAAAACAATATCTGCACATTTGACAAAATTAGATTGCCCTATATGCGTATTGTATTAAAAAGAACTTGTTTCAAAAAACAACTATATTAATTATTACAGATAGCTTACATCTTCAAAATTAGTCACATAGCATCAGATGTAGCTGGAGAGTTCATTCATTAGAAATTGTGTATTTTTATGCACGAGGAAGAGATTTAAAATTAAATTAAATGACAGCATGTTTCGAACAAAATATTCCGATAATTGATGCTCCCCGGGCATGCGCACTTGAGAAAAAGTCCTGAGAATTCCAGAAGTCAAAAGTCGCCAGTCGCCGTGCGCCGTGGTTCATCCGGCGAGTGGCGCGCGGCGAGTTTTTCCAGGTTAAAAGATAGAGCGAAACTCGCCGTGTTTTACGGCGGGTGGCGACTGGCGAGTTTTTGCAGGTTAAGAGATAGCAAAAAGTTGCCAGTCGCCGCGCGCCGGAGAGGTCCACGGCGCGTGGCGATTGGCGAGTTTCTAAAAGTTGCCACGCGACGCAAACTTGGCCCAAATAGAACACCATATGTATTGGATATGAGGAATGACTTGCCGGCATCCTTGAAAACTGTTGATCGCTTCTCTCTTGCAGGAAAGCAAGTATTCTATGATATTCTATGAGGTTTTTTTTTTAATTTAGTGCTAATGCTGTTATTAGGTGTTTGGATTATGAATGCGGGAATTCTTTAATTGACGACGGCTGAATGTTGAATGAAGGACTAAAGACTTGAATTGAAAGATGCAGGACTGTATTGGAGGCAGATCCCAGAGTTTACGGTATTCAGGATAAATGGGCAAACCCCAGTCCGAATATCATAATTTTCGATAACACTAAGGTTATACTTAGCGAAAAGTCGTAGTAAAAAGTAAAAGATGTTGGAAAGCAAAAAGAGTTTTGTTAATGCAATACTCTCCTTCTAAATGGCATGGAATATATGCAATCTGGTTGCCATGTTTTCTCTCTTATTTTTGCAGACCTAGAGGGACATCACACACAAAGACAGTTGTAAGCCAGCATGAACAAAGTTTGCCGATGGCCGAGGATGTGGAAATATCTTATGAACCATAAGA
>JAVTVY010038890.1:0-16525 GCA_036873755.1 Hanleya hanleyi
CGGCAAAATAAGGAGAACCATTGACATTAGAACCTTGATTTTTGGCATGAGCGTGCATTAGGGCATTGTTACCAGCAAGTTCTGATCTGAAATAATTCTGATTAAAATTAGATTGATAATTAACACTTCAGTATATTGTTATAGATATATGTGAACTGTAGCCTTTAACATGTATCCTATTTCACATTGGCCACATCAGGCTTGAGCCTTCAAATTCAGGTCAAATTACCCACAGCTAAAAATACCCTGTCCTACTGTATGCCACATGGCCCTATTACTGAGGTTAATCTTAACTACTGCATATACCCTCAAACAATCAGCGCTGTTTCCATAACTTAAATTGTTAAACCATATCATTGAAATAATATAGCAGAAAACATTGATGTGAGTTATGATATGTACACTATGACCAAAGACATGTTCATAATGTGCTAATCGGATAGTTAGGACAATCTACTTTGCATCAGAGAGTGTGTGACTTGGATTCAAGGGTTAAGACTTTGGAGGGAAATACAATTTTGACAGCAGAAATATGACCCCGCCATTTGCTGATTAGAGCGATAAAACAGGGTAGGCTAAATGGACCCTTTTCAATGCAGTATTTCTTGGCATGGATGTGAAAATATGAGGACATACTTTGGTTTTTTTTTGTACCTCTTGAATATTGACTACGGTAATTTCCCTATTAATTCGCGATGTAGTGATGAAACTCAGCACTCCAAAAATTGGCTACTTTCGAATTATTTGTTGAGCGAATTCTAGAAAAACGCGAGTGTTCGAATTAAATGTCGCGCCGACTTTCACGGAGAATCCAAAATGGCGGACCGCTTCGCCGTGGTTGTAGTGATCGTATTTATTACCGTGTATTAACTTTGATATCTCATCAGTTTCCATAAAATGCAGTGTATGATGTCAGAAAATCTCCTCTACCCTGATAAAGGCGTCTAATTTTATTCGAGGAAGTCGAGCATATTTATCGTGTGACAAGTTCAGCACGATCATGCAGATTTTTGAGCTGACGTCCGTAAATTCGCGTCCATAATAACATCGTAAAAGTAGGCCAAAACATTGAACGTATTCCTTCCTTTTGTTCAGTATTAGCTATGATCTATATTATGAAACCTAACTGACATGGAATTGAATGAATATTCTGGAAATATAAAACTATACACATATTAGAGTATTCCATGTTCGAGTCGTTCGGTATGTCGACGTTGTTGTGAACCCTGAAAATGAACCAACGGCAAATTTGTGTAGGATTGTATCACGAAGTCATAAACTTTTTGGTCTTCACTGTGCATGATTTTACACACACCATCCAGGACTTGAATAAATATCCCGGACCTATGACACGAAATTAATGTTGAATTAACGGCGGATTGTACAAGAGAACCGAGTGTCAGTCGGCAATACACGTTTCGATTGGTTTGTTTCAAGTATGAGAATATCTATTACGGTACTGGTACTGTAACAGTTTACTAAAAGTAAAAGTCGAAGTATGATATCGTTCTGAATATTAATTAAATACTGGTATGTTCTCATCTCCGAAACTTTACCTAAATGCCATTTAAATGTTTCTCAAATTTGTTTAGCATATAGAGTAATGGAATGGCGATAGCAATGTTTTGATTCTTAGTGTAAAAATGCGCGGTGTAATTCCAAAGAATTTTTGATTGCTGGAATTTTGGTAAGTTCGTGGGTATTCGTAAGAAATATTTTCATTCACAATAAAATATTTATCAAAACCGGAAAGAGTAAGTCTTTATGATAATATTTGAACAAAACAGAGCACATGCAGAGATGATTGTTGTCGGCGCTTCACATCGCAAAATTTGTTTGTGTCTCCTGGTGGGAAAACTGACGTTTGTCAACTGTGTGATTTCCTGTCAATGTTTCATTAAACGATAGATGCAATCAAAACCAAGATATAACAAGTTTGAATGAGGTATTGTGAAATTTACAGGACGAGCAAGGGCCACACATTAACACACAAACCCATAATACTGCAGCGTTAATTTGAAACCCCTTTCATTGCCTCTTGCTGGTGAATCGCACATCCTTACCCAGAGCTGAATTTGGGCTTCCGAAGGGACAAGGTATTCCCCAGGCAGTCAATTCAATGTTATTACACACGATCTCATTTGCATATGAATAAGTGTCATTTCCAGTCTGGGTGAAACTTGCATGCTGCACGTGGACTCTCCTATTTCACTATATATTTCATGCTGTTCAGAATCTCTCCACTGGAAACTGAAACATCTTGTCACCCCTATCCTGACTTTGGATTCTTCCATTTTATGTGGTTTTCTCTGGAGGACAAGCTGTGCTGAATGGGAAATAGCTGGACAGGCTAAAAATAAACTAAACACTTCATTAGCAAGCTATCCCGGTACTCAAAACAATGTAGCCATTGACAATTTAAATATCAAAGAAGACCTGCAGCAAATGTCATTCATGTGGAGGCTTGGTGTTTCAGTAGGAAATTGAGGGGCACTGAGGGGGTATACTATTCGTGCGATGTGAACGCATCGTTTCAAGTTTGTTTCCTAAACAGTGAATACGACCTCTTTCACGAACATGCTATTAGATATTGTATTGTATGTTGAGTATTATTAGAAGGGAGAAAAATCAGAGAACCTGATGAAGAATGCAGGACGAGTCAGATCGATCACCGTAATTCTGTAGGTTTGTTTACGGTCAAATATACTTACCACATGGGGTCTGCGTAAATACCTCACCTTGTCGTGTGGATAATAACACGGACGTATGGACTGTTAGGGGGAGGGAGGGGGAATGGATGTTCTGAAAGAAAAAAGGAAACCCTTTCACCATTGTTTGTGATCTTCCAGGCTTGTCGATACGTTGTCATGCACAAACAAGTGATGCTCGAGAATTGTAGTCCAGATTTTTTATTTTTAGAAATTTTTATTGATCAAAATACTAAAATAAAATCAACGTTAAATGTACATCCTTCCAAAAGGCTTTCCGTGATGGCTCATTTTTGACGTCAAATAATGGTCGCTTGATTGTCCACTTCACCTGAAAATATAACGAATAGCATACAGCATACCGAAAGGTTAAATCACATCTTGCTTTCCCCAAACGAAGAATTCAGTTGCTGTGAAGAAATCTGATGCAATTCACCAGCACACACGTTACAACTTGATATCTCCGCGGGAACGTCACCCGGCAAAGTTTGAACTCTGCTCCCTTCCAGTGCCTCCTTTGAACACGGCCCAAGTGCCTCCCATACGAATAATACAGGGCAGGTCGGGCAGGTAAATGGGGGACAGCGAGGGGTTTAGCATATACGACGAACAAATATATTAACGTTGAAGATCTCTCAAATTTGTTACTTAAAATAATGTGTGTTTTTCAAATAAAGGAATGCTGGTTTAAAGAAAGATATCTGATATACGAACGCTGGAAACTGAAGAATGATTCAATAGCGGGCCGTGTGCAGACACTCGACCACGTGCGGGGGACTACCGTATATATTTTTCCCGACTGCGGCGAAACGCGATCAAGTTAGGATAAAATGACTGCGGAGTTAATTGAATCAATTTTTTCCTTATAGACTGTAAGTAATAGTAATTCAGTCCGATTATATTGTACCATTCCCTGTTGTTTCTCTGCATTTACAAATAATAGCATACGCAGATATACTATACGAGATTCTAGTAACATATTCACTTTACTTTCATCGGCACGAACTCCGTGGCGAAAACAGGAGTGTTCGAATTTATTGTTTCACGGATATTGAAAATGCTCCCGTGTTCGTTTTATTAGGATGGACAAAATCACGACAGCGGAAAAATCGGCCGTTTTCGAATTAAATTTGGAAGGTGAATTAATAGGGAAATTACCGTATATATCACACTTGGATATAATTTGAACAAACAAGCGTTCTGAGAACCCCAACATCTCGCCTTGCGGGGTCATCCGCCGAAGGTGCAGCAGTATTGAAAGCATACATGTAGAGCAAACAATAAGGTCTGGAATAGGTGATGTGGTACAGACAATAATGTCTGGAATAGATTATCTGGTACAGACAATAACATCTGTCCCATGTGGGATTACTGGCAAAAGTTAATCCCATGTAGGATGGATAGGTCAGTGCCGTTGGATTACTGGTACATAGGGCAGCTCAGTGTGAGATTACTGCTGGATAGTTCAGTCCCATGTGAGATTACTGCTGGATAGGCCAGTCCTGGGTAGGATTACTGCTGGGTGGACCAGTCCCATGTTATTACTGATGGATAGTCCCCTGTGGGATTAATGCTGGATAGTCCAGTCCCAAGTGGGATTACTGCTGGATAGGGCAGTCCTGTCTGGGGTTACTGCTGGATAGGTGAGTCTCGTATGCGATTAATGCTGGATAGGACAGTCCCGTGTGGGATTACTGCTGCATAGGCAGTCCCGTGTGGGATTACTGCTGCATACGGCAATCCTGTGTGGGATTATGGCTGAGGAGGCCAGTCCCATGTGGGATTACTGCTGGATAGGCTAAACCTGTGTGGGATTACAGCGGAATAGGTCAGTCCCATGTTAAATTATGGCTGGATAGGTCAGTGCCATGTGGGATTACTGCTGCAAATTGCAATCCAGTGTCATATTACATGTACATCTGGATAGGTCAGTCCCATGAGAGATTACTGCTGCATAAGCCAGTCCCGTGTGGAATTACTGCTGGATAGGCCAGTCCCATGTGGGATTACTACAGGATGGTTTAGTCCGGTCTGGGATTACTGCTGGATAGGTCAGTCCCGTGTGGCATTACTGCTGGATAGGCCAGTGCCATTGGGATTACTGCTGGATAGGTCAGTCCTGTGTGAGATTACTGATGAATAGGCCAGTCCCAAATGGGATTACTGCTGGATAGACCAGTTCGGTCTGGGATTACAGCTGGATAGGTCAGTCCCGTATGGCAATACTGCTGGATAGGCCAATGTCATTTGGGATTACTGCTGGATAGGTCAGTCCCATGTGGGATTACTGCGGGAGAGCTGTGACCTAGGAAAACATGAAACATATCCACCAAGTTCATCCCACGAAAGGTTCAACAAACTATACATGTACAGATCTACCTGTAAATTTTTGCCCAACAAAAATCTTATCAATTGATGGAAAGATACAAAGTCTAAACTGCAATAATTAGGAAAAAATTTCATATTTAATGTCATATTTCTTAAATAGCACATTGAACTTGGGTAGCAAGTGTCAAACTCATCCAATGAAAGCTGACAGCTTCAGAAAACTTTCCATGCATGTACATTATTATTGGCATATTAAGACAAAACTCTCAAAATTTGAACAAAAATTAATATTTCATCTCCTAAATATCACAGGTACATCTTCTAATCATAAGAAACTTGTGTACCAAGTTTCATAACCATTCGATGACAGCTGACAACTACAGCAAACTGTGGTGTACAGATGTACATGTGCACTTCAGCTAAACGCAAAACTCAATCATTTGCCATAATTTGGAGAAAAATTAATATTTCTTCTCAAAAATAGCACAGGTACATCCTCTTATCATAAGAAACATGTATACCAAGTTTCATAATCATCCAATGACAGCGGACAACTGGAGCAAACTTCCCATGTACACATGTATATGTACAATTTACCTAAACAGAAAACTCATTCACTTGCCATAATTTGGAGAAAAATTAACATTTCTTGTCAAAAAGAGCACAGGTACATCCTCTAATCATAAGAAACATGTGTACCAAGTTTCATAATCATCCAATGACAGCTGACAACTGGAGCAAAGTTACCATGTAGATGTATATGTATACATGTAGAGGCCTACATGTACAATTTACCTAAACAGAAAACTCTTCATTTGCCATAATTTTGAGAAAAATTCATATTTCTTCTCAAAAATAGCACAGGTACATCCTCTTATCATAAGAAACATGTGTACCAAGTTTCATAATCATCCAATGACAGCTGACAACTGGAGCAAACTTGCCATGTACATGTATATGTATACATGTAGAGGCCTACATGTACAATTTACCTAAACAGAAAACTCATTCATTTGTCATAATTTGGAGAAAAATTTATATTTCTTCTCAAAAATAGGACAGGTACATCCTCCAATCATAAGAAACATGTGTACCAAGTTTCATAATCATCCAATGACAGCTGACAACTGCAAGAAACTTTCCAAGTACAGATGTACATGTGCACTTCAGCTAAACGCAAAGCTCATTCATAGGGATTTTAACATTAGAGCACCCCAGGGGTAGTACCCCCAGGTGGCATACCCACCCCCCATATTTTTTTATATTTTTTCTAGATTTTTTTTTAACTTGCTAAACCAAAAACTCATTCATTTCCAGGCAGGGGACACCGACACCGACACCGCCACCGCCACCGCCACCGACATCCTCTTTCCCCCCCTCACAATATCTCCCCTTTACTTCGTAAGGCGAGATAAAAATTACATGTGTAAACAAAATATGTCTAAATTTCTCTTGTCATTTCAAATCTTGATCCATTTTGATTCCTTGATTAGGGGATACAGAATCACTGCCACGGAGTGTGCTGGTGTGTCACAGCAATGCAATTCCGATTCACACAACGAAGCTGAGGTGGTTTAAGGTTTATCAATGAAGAAAATCACCGATCAACCGCCATAGAAAATTGATGTGAAACAAGAAAACCGGAATAGTACATTCATCAGATTGCCGATGCCCAAAATGTGTTGTCTCATATATCTATATAACAATGTGATGTAGAGCCGCTATTTATTCGTCTTTGAACCGGTTATGCTCAGGAGAATGACATAGAATCATTATTATCTTGTGCATAGAAGGTGTTGGTCTTGAGTTGAATTACCGTAAACTACATAAATGCTACCTTTCTACTATAGTACTATATATATAAATTTGTTGTATTGTTGGGAAAATAATGTGATTCAAAAAGTTGTTTTGATCCTGTACAAGGGCACTGAAACCATTAAAGAGATGTAAATGTATTTTCACACGTAAAGCTTGAAATCTACTGAACCTATATTATTCAATCTGTTTCCTTTAATTAAAAAAATTGTAAAATTAAATCGGCGATCGTTATTTATTTTGGAATGAAGGCGCATTAGGAGACTGTTACCAACAAGTTCTGAGCTGACCTACTTTTGATGAAAATTTCTGGTGATTTTTTGATGAAAATCACTGGCGATTCTGACTTGGGCGGTGCCCATCTTAATATATGCAGGATTTCAACTGGGGGTGGGGATTTCCAAGAGTTCAGTTCGCGTTCGAGTCCTAATGCCTACTGTACTTCGTAGGTCCTGTGACGTTAGTCACACTGCCATGTTAGTAACATCTGTTACCAATAGGTGTGGGGGTCACAATAGCGTGGGTTTGGCGCTTATATTCCTCCTCCTCCCAAAATATGCAAAAAACCATGGTTTTGCCATGCTTAACCATGGTAGAATCATGGGGTTTTGTCTGGGGCCATGATGCTTTTATAGGGGTATGTTGTTGTTGTTGTTGTATTCTTTAAGGCATTAATTTGTTGTTGTTGTTGTTGTATTCCTTAAGGCATTAATTATTTTTAATGTAATATAATTGTGTTATACATGTAATTCTTCTCATAATGTGATTGTGCTCTTAATATAATTGTGCTCTTATGCTGTATATATTTTATGTCCTTTGTATGTAATGTAATTGCGCTCTTAATATAATTGTGCTCTTATAGTCTAGTGGCTTAACGTCATTTTTCAATGAAATCGTGACATGCTGGATTAAAGCACCAAACTTGGCAGAGTCAATGTTCATGACATGCACAAACATTCCACATGGCGGTGCCCGACCTGAGTGACCTAGTTTTCGAAAAATCCAAGATGGCGGCCAGTACGCCTGTCAAACATATAAATACCCGTATTTCTTCTTGTTGTTGGGTTAGTGTGTTTATTAAAATGACCAAATATGCCTTTGTGAAGCCTAGAAATTGATATATTGGTACCTCGAACCCTTTGCAACCATGAATATTGTCAAAAGATATGATTTTTAAACCCAACTGGTCTTTTTGTGGGGGGGGGAGGGGCACTTTCCGCCACGCCCTCCCCACTTAGTGAACTTTTCTTGCTGCTCCAAAACGACGAAACCTAGGGGGCTGAAACTTCGTGACTTTTTAGCTTATCGTATTGGGGTCATTTTAAGGCCATTTGCATATCATCCAGAGCAGAGGATCGTGGGCAAATTCAAAATGGCGGACATGTATCCCAGAAAGTCGTGTTTTCAGTACTTTGCACTTTTTCTGGCGAAAAATGACTAGAAAGTAATTAGGTAAAACTAGTTATTGTCTATTATACTTAGTGGTTTCCAAAAAGAAAAACCAAAGAATAAAAATTTCGATAAATCGGCCCAACAATAGGCCAAAAAATAGCTTCAGCGAATATGACGTCACGGTCACGTCATCATGACGGCCATCCGTGTGGTAAGTTAGAGTACTTTACTGAAGTTGTATTTTTTGTCGTGAGAGGCGAGGGGATTTCAAGTGTCCTGTGGAGAAACCTGACGAGGGAGCTTTGAAATACTACGATGATTTAGTAAGGAATGGCAAGGGCTTTCAGAAACTTGATGCACTGCTCTTCGACTTGGAATTAAGTGGATGTGAAAGAAGATCGAAACATCACCAAAAAAAAACAAGACGATTCGGGTCGGAGGGAGAAGGTTGCCCAGCTCAAGATACCGAACTGCATGTTATCTCTGACTGGCGGAGGAGATTTAGTTACTATTGAAGATAATAGATGTTTGATGACTTACAGGTCACCAACCACTAAATAATATCCTTACTTATTATGTAGTAAATTCATTGCGCACATCTTGTGAAAACGATACTCCCTAACATTCGGCACCAGGAATGATCTACGACATGATGTAGCTTAGCTTTTCTGCTAAAAACATATGAAAAATCAGCATACATTTCCCACGATCGTTTTGAGCCAGAGTCGACAGAAAAGATGGCATGCCGCCTGACATCTGAGCATCGGATTTGGGGGCGGGGAATCAAACTGGCCCAGACTTTTTCCCTCTTAAAATTTGGAAAGCTTATTTTGATATTTTCTAGACTTGAATATTGTAGAAACATTTAAAGAGATAAAAGCGTCATTTAAAAAATATTCAGCAAATAACATATTTCGATAAAAGTTATTCAGTAGTTGAAAGCAACTATGGTGAACGTGTTTCTGTGACCTCATTTTTTAATATCACGGGCATTGAAATCACACTTCTGACATTCTCTGAAAAACGTAACAGCACCTGCACTTGGCTCCAGTGCCTGAGATGACGTCAGAAAACGCGCACTGGCATTCCGAGCGTGATGCTTTGCAACGTCATACTCGATCTTAGAACTTTTATCGCACTGTGACGGCTTCTAATGTGACGTCATGGATACCTGATCACGTTATCCGACGTCATCTCAGTCATTTCCCATTTTCATGTTGTTCACTAGACCGAATTGAAGAATCTGACAATATTGATCCCTATATGAAATACGAGATTTCAATACTTGAAAACCTTTTGGCAAATGTTGCAAGTGATCATGCTGTTCAGTTTACCCGAACAACTAAAATCACGCTACTACCTCTTTAAAAATAGATCAGAAACCATTTTCCGCCCAGTCCGATATAATGGCCAATCGTTGATCCCCAGGAGCTTTAGTCTGTCATACCACCTTGCACCCCAAAACCATTTAAGGGTTTGCGACCTACAGAAGTGCCGAGAGAACGAGCCAAATCGTGTCATCGGTTGAAAGTGAATACTTGGTAGAATCCCGGATGTTGGCGAAACTATAGTTTCCTACATTAAAAGCGA
Organism: Hanleya hanleyi; assembly: GCA_036873755.1. Classification (NCBI taxonomy): domain Eukaryota; kingdom Metazoa; phylum Mollusca; class Polyplacophora; order Lepidopleurida; family Hanleyidae; genus Hanleya; species Hanleya hanleyi. The sequence continues at coordinate 9,834 of JAVTVY010038890.1, forward strand.
TGTTGAAGAGGTAACCCACGTATATTACGGTCCTTAATCAGACTACTCCTGACTCCACCAGAAAGTGTGCTAGGAGCCTATTCTTTAGCCTGGATTTGTTAATGGTCTTCGACAATCCCAGAATGCTTAGTCGCTCTTCATATACTACACGTAACTCAGCAAACCTGAATATGTAGGTTCTCTCTTAAACATTTCTTTCAATGTAGAAAAATGGCTCTGGGGACACCTGGGATTCTACAATGTCTTAACTTTTACCTGCCTACGACTTGTCTCTTTCTCTTCAAAATTCTGAAGCAATTATTGTAAGCCATCAAACATCTATTATGTTATTTAGCTCCAATAAACATTTGCCGCTAAATCTCCCCGGGCAATCTGCGATAAGAGTTCTGTATCTTGCAGCTGGGTAGCCATCTTCCATAGACTTGTCTAGAGTCACCGTTGAGCATATATGCAGCACTCCTTGGGCGTACAGAAGATTGCTCGGTCCGACCAGAGGCACCGAGTGATTGGTGATAAACGCTATATAGACGATTTTCTTGCTGTGGATAATCGCTATATAAATGACAAATTGAAGGATATATATCCACCTTCACTGGATTGGAAGGAAATTACAGGCACATCATATTTAGATCTATATCTCTATAAAAATGAAGCGGGCATTCTCTCTCGTCGACTTTATGACAAAGGAGATGATTACAATTTCGATATCGTAAACTATCCCTCTCTGGACAGTAATCTTCCAGTGGGACCTGCATATGGCGTATACATATCTCGCCTAGTAGCATTTGCTAGATCCTGTGTTAACGGTGACGATTTTAATCAACGTCACAAAACATTGTTGCAGAAACTTATAAAACAGAGTTATACCACCAAGCGCCTCCACTCAAAGTTTCTCAAATTTGATGATACATATCGCATACTGATAGCAAAATATGAGCGTAGCGTGCAAGATCTGTGGCGTTACCTTTCGTAACTTGTGTCTAATTCCGCTTAACCCGGGGCTAGGGGCCGTATGAACCCATGTACTTCAAAATCCTCATGATGCTCATATAAACAGTCACAATCAAAGCGTGACTGAGATACATCATTCTCTAGATGACGACTTTAAAACGATTATTAAGGATTAAGAATACTGATCAGCGATATGAATTTGATATCTTTGGAACACCATAATGTCTTGTCGGCATCATTGAAGACTGTTGACCGCTTCTCTCTTGTAGGAAACTAGCCTTTGTTTATGTATGCTATGATTGTCTTTTTGAATTTGGTGCTAATACTGTTATATGGAATATGGAATAGGTCTTTGGATTATGGACGCGGATATTCTTTAATGGACGACGGCTGAATTATAAATGACGGACCAGATGCTTGTTATTTAGACTTCTGTTTCTCCGAACCAGCGTTATTTATTCACTTGCTCTTTTGGCGATCTTTCGATCTTTCAAGTTCTTTGCTGGGAAACCTTAGATGACACGCTTTGTGCCACTTAGCATGGTTTAGCAACAATTGCGCAGCACTATCACATCCTCTTTCATAGTTTACATATCTTACGATACGAGGTTTGACTTTAAAATAGTATCGTTTGACACTATTTTTTGCAAAGGGTTAGAATTACCAATACATTAATTTCTGAACAACACAAAGGTATATTTAGTCATTTCAATGAACATCCTAGACTAACACTGAACAGAAAGACGGGTATTTACATGTTTGACGGATATACTGGACGCCATATTGGATTTTTCGAAAACTAGGTCACTCAGGTCGTTCACCATCATGCGGAATGTTTACATATAACATGTTCATTTACTATGCCGAGATGGGTCAGCTTCAATCCAGCATTTCACGATTTCATTCAAAAATGGCGCTCAGCCACAATACTAATGCCGTTCTTGTATTAGTAAATTGACGGCCTGAAGATCAACGACCTTGTAAATAAACATGCAGCCATGACTCAGTATTCATAGCCCTGTCAAAAGTACTTGGGAAACAAAGTCGCGTATGTCTAAATTATGTCACAGCTCAAGCTCTGTATTGTATATATAACGATAAACTAATTGGACATGAATAATTTCCATATCTCGTCAAGTTTCGTCAACTGATTGGCGGCCATCTTGATTTATGATTAAATCTGTCATTGTAACCTATTTGAAATATTCGTTTATGATTTCCGTGCCCCACAAAACATATATATGGCCACTTCAAATACGATGTTAGCCAACATACGAGCAAGGATATGACCATTTGAATATTTAGCGGCCATATTGGCGGCCATCTTGGATTTTGAGAGAACAAGCTCACCCAGGTCGGGCACCTACCCGGGATATACTTTTGCATCCTATGTAGAGTAACTGTGCAAAGTTTCATGCTTTAATCCGACGTGTCACGATTATTCACTTAAGCGACTGGACAATTATGCTATGTATATTTTATGTCCTTTATAATTTTTATATACATGTACTCGCTTCAAGTGGGGCGCCTTATATGGCAAATAAATATATCTATCTATGCAACAGAATGAAAGACAATTTTACAGGAGATTACATACCGGTATTGTCTTTCTGCGCCGTCTGATTTCTGTTTTGGTGGTAAACCTGGCGAATAAAAGCGAATGGTTGAGTGAGTGAGTGAGTATGATTTAACGGGGGTATGGACACCCCCCCTCCACTCTTTTCTTTTATCATGTTTATATAGCATATGTATTACAATCCCAGGATTGTACAGACATAGCACAAGACAGGTTGAAGACATTTTGAAGTAACAATACAACATAAAGCTTATGTAATAATTAGACCTGGCATGACTACGGTGTACGGACATTTCCCCCACAATCGCTTCTAAATCGGTTTCAAGGTAAATTCATGTAGTCATGGAATCCAGGGCATTTCCCCCAGCGGACATTTCCCCCATGGACAATTCCCCTAGTGGGTATTTCCCCCAGTGGACATTTCCCCAGTGGACATTTCCCCCACCCTATATTTTTAGGTTATTTTGAACATAGTTTTAAAATAATTTGGTAAGGACACCAAAAAAACAAAAACAAAATTTATTTTCTATATATAAGGATATAAGGATTCCACATATGTTTTACGATAAATGAGTCACATAGTGATAAGATATTATACATATACACAGTATATTTCAGTATTATACAGACTTATAGCACATTTTAAAACAATACAAAAGATATATATATGTGGTATATAGCATAACATTAACTGTTTTTTATAGGTCGGTGTCATGAAGCCATTTAATGAGAAAAAAAATGAACTAAAGTGAAAACTGAGGTAAAAAATAGAACAAAATTATATTGATTTTAAATACATCTTTTATTTACCACTATGTGATATAATTTTTCTTAAAATTTTAAAATATATACTATGTACATGAATATTATGTTATCAAATGTGCTATATAATATATAATGAGCTATAAAAATATGTGCTATATTGTTTTTAAATCTGCTATAAGACTGTATAATACTGCTATATAGTGTGTATATGTAAATATCTTAATATCACTATTTGACTCATTTATCATAAAACATATGTGGAAATCCTTATATTCTTTTTATAGAAAATAAAAAAATATTTAAAAAAAAAAGAATGTGATATCTTGAGAAAAAATTGTGTTTTGCCAAATTATTTAAAAACTATGTTCAAAATAACCTAAAAATATAAGGTGGAGGAAATGTCCATTGGAGGAATTGCCCACTGGGGGAAATGCCCACCGTTAAATGTGGAAATCCTTATATTCTTTTTATAGAAAATAAAAAAATATTTAAAAAAAATTGTGTTTTGCCAAATTATTTAAAAACTATGTTCAAAATAACCTAAAAATATAAGGTGGAGGAAATGTCCATTGGAGGAATTGCCCACTGGGGGAAATGCCCACTGGGAGAAATGTCCATGGGGAAAATGTCCGCTGGGGGAAATGTCCACTGGGGGAAATGCCCTGGATTCCAGGACTACATGGATTTACCTTGAAACCGATAAGCGATTGTGTCGTTGTGGTTAACTTTTTTTTACAAAATAGAAAATAGCGATGTTGAAAGTTAACTTAATTCATTTACAAGCTCATGAAATTCCAAAGAAAAACTGCTACATGTAGTTTGGTCACCTGCTGAGGGGTTAAGAAGAATAAACTCCCCCAGCCAAAATCTTGACCATCTTCACTAGCAGCGCCATTTTTTTTCATGCTTCCTCAGACATGTTATTACATGATCGCTTTAGCGATTTTGCAGGGATCTCTGGAAGTAGAAATCGGGACCCTTCGCAGATTTCCACTCAGCAGTTTCCTTGGCGACCCGGTCTATCCAAAATGCGAACCGGACACGTGTTCATCAAAATATACGTGTAGCTCAATGCTAAAATATGTCATCTGCCATCAAACATGACAATTTATTCAGCAGATTATGACCGAAAATTGCAGTAGTCTTTAAAACAAGCTGAAGAATATTCTATGAAATTGTTGTGAAAGGATACGATAGAGATTCCATGGACTTTCTACTGAGCATATGTTGTTTAGGCATTTTACTTCCACCATCTGTCATAGACGCAAGTCTCACGGGACTGGGGTACCGACATTATCCCCACTCGACATTTTCCACACCGACACTTTCTCCGATGACATTATCCCCACCCGACATTTTCCCCACCCGAACATCATGAAATGTGGATCCAGTCGCGTATCAGAAAAATTTGACGAGAAAAAAATCGTAGGACGGAAAATTGTCTTGTCTGTGCGCCAGTACGCATGCTTGCGCTATATAGTTGGGGTAATATAACACAAGGACTGCGTTTGATGTTTGGAATAGATCATCATGCACTGTGTCTGTATGTTAGTAATATCGGGAATTATAACCGCCTTGTTACAGAGGATGAGCAAAATTTATTAATACTACAAACTAAGAGGGATTAGATGATTAACCTCAACCTTTTTTAAATAAAAATATGAAAGAAAATGAAAGCTCGTGTGAAACACGGGCGAAGAGCATTTCCCCAGATAATTTTGTAACACATAATTTGGTACTCACAGGGCTTTAGATCTCCCCAATTTGGGCACAACCCCTATTAGTGGTGGAAATTTTTTTTAGGATCGGACAGAGGATGGGGCACATACCCCTGGGAGATGAGCAATCAGGAATCATCCCTGGTAGTAGTGCCTCTGCGAAGGGATTTCTTCACTAATGGCCAAAACCCAGTGTGAGGCAACACCAACTTTATTTTGTGTTTCATGGGCCCATCGACATTAAAAAATCTAATAAAAATAAAATGTCAAATTGCCACTTTTATATTCCCAATGAAAGTTTGAACATAAATACTTTTACCCCCTTTTTATTCCTGATTGTATGAATTAGGCTGCTGTATTCTACCTGAAACAATGACAGCAAATAAAAATGCCAAAGAACAAAAAATAAATACCTTTCACTATAATTTTTCACTGTAAGTCAGCGAATTGTTGTTGTTGTTGTTGTAAAATGCTGCTAATACTACTTAGGCAATAATGACATTCAATGTAAATCAGGAACCTTCACTGGCTGTGATCTATCACTCTGTCATGGTACCCATATTTCGACAGTGATGCAGTATGTCAGAGCTAGGAAATGGAGGGTGTTTCAACAGCTCAACCTATACAGCATAATTTAAGTTACTGTTGAATTACAACACATATAAAGGAAGTGGGAAGAGGTGCCGACATACTGGCAGAGCCACATGACTTCTCAGCATAGTCTACCGGTTAACCTATTCTAAAGAATCTAACGATTCGTGATATGTGTTGTATATCAGGTATGCTTTTATTGTACCTGTTCATGTGGCAACTTGGATGATATGACCACACAGCCCCTAGCACCGGCATAAGCGGTATTAGATACAAATCTAGAGCTATGATGGAAATGCTCTGACAACTCGTATATTGGTAATTGGTGAGCTGTTTCGCTGTGACAACTCGTACACTGAGGATTGGCGAGCTGTATCGTCATCAGATGAAAATGACATTTAACACAAAAGACTAGTCTGTAAGGCCTGATGTCGACCCAGCATCAACTTCCCACATATGCCAACATATACCAAAGACCAAAAGGTCTGTACAGGGGGCGGGGCTGTTGAGGCTGTTGGAACACATGTATGCAAAATTCGCTAGATTGTTCTGAAAGACAACCACAGCCACAACAAATAGATTTGGAGTGTATGTTGGCAGTTAACATGTGACTTAACATAGTTTTTGACCTTGAGAAAATAGGTCAATGTCAGTCCTATTCATTGACTTCAGGTCCATCATCAGTTGCATATGTGGTATCAATTTAGAATGCCTAGCTATATTTCATGTTATATCATAATATAAAGTATATAACCTCGAAAAAATAGGTTCAGTCAACTGGGATAGGCTTGTAGTCCGTCACCAATTGCACAAGTATGATGAATTTGGAGAGCCCATCTTCACTCCTTTCTAATAATAAATTTGACCTCGATAAAACAGGTGAAGGTCAGTCAATTTCATTAATTAGGCTTCTGATCCATCACCAGCTGCATATGTAGTATGACAAGAAAGATGGGCAGACAGAGAGACAAACAGATAACATGGAAAATTCAGTTCATTTTGGGGCATCGTTACATATCATCTTCAAAGTCTAAATATTCTGTCAAAATGCACCAAAAGACACCATTTTACTTCTATTATAGAGAAGAAAA